>JAKUCA010000008.1:0-52886 GCA_030567025.1 Geotrichum europaeum
TTTTAAAGTTAAAAAGATTCTAAAAACAAAAAAATTTTTTATTTTAAGGTATATTAGCAGGTTTGGGATTTGAAAAGGGGGATCACGAACCTCACCCATTAGACCATTTTTAAAAACTTACCTTGTGCTAAATTTTTTAATTTAGATAAAAAAAAAAAAAAAAAAGGTGCATTTCAGATCATGAAACATCATGTCATGCATTTGGCAATCGTAGTCCTAGCTAGACTAACATTATCTATAAACAATTGAGATAACGGTTAAGTTTTGGGAACCTGATGTTGTTCTTTGGCCAGCCAGTAGCCAGCTGAATGCCTTTTCTTTGGAATTTTTTTTCACTATTAGAGCAACGCTGAATTAATTTTGTATGTGGAAACTCAAAGCTTGATTTGGGAGGAGATACGATTATAGTTTCTGGGTTGAAGTTAATCCTAGAATGCCTCTTGAGAATGGTGTTGGAATTGCTAGCTAGAGGATAATCATGAATAAAATAATGAAAAAAAAAATTAATTAATTAATTAATTAATTAAATAAAGAAAAGTAAAAGTTTCTTCTCTGGATAGACACATCAGTCACATATGTAGAGCTTTTTTTTATTTTTATTTTTGCTAACAAGGCCTTTGACTTTTAGTGAAGGTTTAGTCCGTCTTGATACCCTTTTGTATGCACCTCAAAAAGGTTTGTCTGGGCGTATCTGCATTCTTTTTTGGGTGGTAGTCAACATTAGACCTGCCAATATCTGGGTCCTAGCCATCCAAAACTGTCTGAGAACTCACTACTCATAATACGTAGAACAAATCCCATACTCAAGTAATAAAAATTTATATTTAGTTTACTATTAAGAATAAGGTAGAGCTTAATTAACAAATGGTAATTAATTAGTTTTTTGTTGTTCAACAGTAGTGTTGTTTGAGACCATACTTTCACTAGACTATCTGGAAGGTCTTGATCAGAGGCTGGACCTCCCGCTAGGGTTTTTTAAAAAATTCAAAAAAAAATTGTTAGGATAAAACCAAATGTTTTAGAAACCCAAGTAAAGTGACAGCAACAGAATAAAATCATTTTTTCAACAATCAGTAATCTGGGCAAGATTCTAACGACTTTGCACTTGTAGTAATAGAAGACAGCGCAAGCTGCGCTTCAATTTTTTATAATCCGTCTGAGATTAATTCGCAGAATTCTTTCTCCAAGGAAGCCTCACGACATGTTCTAATTTCGGGGTTTCAGAATTTCCGCACCTAAGGGCACAGATACAGGTGCACTGTAAATAAATACATACATATGAAGCTTTATGTTTTCTCAATATATAATATTGTCAATTTTACTAACTGATTGAGGTTTTTATAACACGAAGAGTCCAATGCTATTTTCTGTTGTTAAAAGAAATTTAAGTCTTTCAAGCCTCAGGTATAAGCTTATTAGCTTTTTAAGTTTAACGTGTTTTGCAGGCATTTAGAATTGGCATGTATTTAGAAAATTCTTCTGATGGCTTAATGAGAATAACATATACGATAACAAGATATAATTTCCAGTAGGTATGGCAGACCCATTTTTAGATCCCAAAATCTATCAAAGAGTGCTTAATATAGACAGATTTATATACTGGAAATAGAAATGTATAGTACCACAAAAGATCTTTTATATCAACTCTTCCTTTACATCTTCTAGACACAAAATATTTATCATTAATCATCCAAATAAGTAGGAAGCTCACGAAGTCTTGATGGTTCAAAATCTTTACTGAGAGGAAATTGCCAACAAAAAACAAAATCACGTTTAATTTGTTTTATTAGCTATTGATTATGATGTGAACGAATTTCCAAGATTTGGTATTTCTCTGATGGCGTTTAATTGAGTCAAACTAAAACAATGATAGAAAAATATTTCATTAATAATGTTCATTAACCTAATACTAACACACATGCTGATCAACAGGGAAGATGCAGCTTTAAGACTTATAGATATTTTGCAGTCGGCATTGCAAGCTTTTTGAATGTCAAGTAGAGAATACCATTCAAAAATCTTTTGTCTCAACTTTAAAACAACAATATAGATTGAATTTCTTCAACATTTCTTACCTTTTATCCAAAATTACGGGCTCAGTTGAAATGAGCTACCAACAATTAAAAAATTTTTGATTTAGATGTAATATATATGATCTTTAAATACGTTTAGTAATTCTGATTCAGGTTAGTTGCCGACATACTCAGTATAACCTATGTTTATCTTTTTTCAAGTTAAATTTCTAGTAAATTTATTTAAATCTATCGTTTTAGTTTTATTGGCATTATCTTATAAAAGAAAGTTCTTTCCTGTTAACCGAACAGCAACTTATTAATTGGTCAATTACATAAGAAAATGATCCCGTGCGTGTTGCCGATAGATAAATTGGAACCCAGATGATAGGCCTGAAGATTTGAATTTACAAGATGCTATGGTTTTATCAGGTTAGAATTGGAACTAACAAGGTAAGCCATCGGTTCCATATATCAGCCTTTTATATCACATTCTTTACTAGATAAATGGTTAGACTGGTTCTGTGATAATTTATTTTGTTTCTTAACAAATACAATATAAGTATTTTGAACAAGTTAACAACTTTTAGCAGGATTGTTTAAATTTTTGACAGATTGTAATTTTTCTGGCAAAAAATGTTATGAGTAAACTTACAGTTATGGAGATAAAAAATTATATTTAAAACAATCCCCATAGCAACTATTAGCTAGGGACTACACTTATATTCGGTTCCCTCAAGACAATTTGGGATTTAAGATTGGGTTTAAGTTGGAAGTGAAACCTCAAAAACGATGCCAAACTATTTTAGATAAGAGCTTTTTTAGCATAAAAAATTGGTAAAGTCGTGGTTAAAAATACAATTCGTAGTAAGGTTGACGCTAGCCAAAACTTGTGGAAATAATTTTCGAGAACGCTGAGCTTAACTACAAGTATGAAATCTGGAGCAGCTTAAGATGACCCTGCCAAAGTAGTAAGTAGAGAAAAAGTATATAGGTTTGCTGCATTCAAGCCAGATTTACATTTTAGTATTAAAATAAAAAATCTAGTGAATATTTTATGAGCTGGCAAGTAGTTGGCTTTAAAAACATGAATAAAGAATTGCTGTTGAAGCACCCAAGTAAAATGCATGTATGATTCCATGTACCCCCAGATCTCCAAGCCAATAAAAAGGTTTTTGGGAGGTCTCACTCTAGTGATTTTGAAAAATAGTGTTGTAATATACAATATTCAAAAAGAACCCGGTATTTTATTAGTCTCCGCTGTTGGAGGAGCTCGTGTTGTCAGAATATGCTTCCATAGCCCTATTAAATATGCTAGTGAAACAGCCTCTATTTTGGACTTGTTTGAAGTTGTATATAACTTGAAAAGGTAGCAGTTATGTAAGTAATCGATCTGAAAAATAGATATATATACACAACAGGAAAGCGTATACTTTTTTTTATAAAAGGAATCCAGTTAAGACTATTTAAATCTATCCATGACCAGTCATGTGAAATTCTTATTAAAAATTGAAAGCTCATGCTGCGAATGATATTTTTAGCTTCTAACAAAGGTTTCTGATATTGATAGCTGAAACAGTTACAGTAAATCATTCACCCTTTGCTGGTGATTATATCTCGAGCTTGGAGGAAACAAAATGTTTTTGTTTTCAACAGAGCGTTCAGTTAAAGTTAGCTTGTATTATTTAGCTAACACCTTTCTCTTTTCAACAATTTTTATTAAGTTGTCGGATTGTAATTTGTAGAATGCTAAAAACTCGAAGAATCCTTTTTAAAATCTACTAATTTACATACTGACCTAAGCTAATACCCCTAAGCAAAGAGATTTGAGTTTAACTGCCTTATATCTTAAGCAACTGTATCCGGATTTAGACTTGATTTAGTTCCTACTTTGGCTACCATTTTCCTCAAAACTGCTCAGCCGGAAGATTAGAGCGCACACATCAGACTTAGAAAACTAAAAAAATTGAGAAGGCAGGACAAGCTGACAGGTATCCCATGAGAATCTTATGATGTTGATTAGCTGCATCGAAAGACGTAAGAAAAGCAAAATGCTAGCATGCATTTTTAGGATGACTGGGTTAGCTCTCAACATAGTTTAACTCTAACTGGTTAAGATATGCTTTAGGCGTTTATCGCGCCGAAATGGGTGGTACAAGGTCTTCTACTAAGCCAGAAAACAACAAACTTATTATTCAAGTTGCCATTGTCTTCACGCATTAATATTTAATTATTTGGTTAAATTTTATTGTAAACCAAATATTGACAATAACTTTGGTTGTAACAAAAAAGTTTAATACGATTAGCCAGGATAAATCTGCAGATTTGCAGTATTGATGTCAAAGGGTACCAGCACGACCCTACGCCACTAATTATTATATTGACTCTTAAGCCTCTTCAGGGTCTCCGAGACGTCATATTGATAACAGAATAGCCCTAAGGTGTAAAAGAAAACTGTAATACTTTGGGAAATTTGATTTAGGCTTCAAAATTTCTTTGAAAGGATGCCAAAAAGATTCCAACTATATGTTAGATTCAGTTACTGCGCAACTTTTATCAGTAGAAGAGATAATTTAATGCTAAGGCAACAAGATTCTTGATCGCAGGATTGAGTTCTGAGCAATTCAATTTTGCAACGTAGTTTTGATCTGTCAAGATCGGTTGCCTATAGCGCTTAGTAAGACTCTAACTCAGAAATTAAAAAGTCTGTGCAGCAATCGGCAGATCCGGACCAATGTTAACAGTTTTAACTTTAGTCGTGATCAACCTGTCAGCCAAATATGGTCTCTTTCAGTAGGAGACTGCTCAACGAAATATAGCTACCCTCTTGACTGGCTCCACAAGTTGATATTCTATAAATCATCTTTAGGTTGGCCTAAACCTGGTGATTCAGTATAGAATTATTATGTGATACCTGGAATAAATTCATATGAAACTCTGTTGACGTCTACTTCTTAAAATCTTTTTCAGGAAGTCTCTTGGACTTCAATGTGTTGGATTTCTTGTTTGCCAAAAATATCACTTGTTTTAATACTTAACCATGATAACTTTTACCTCTTATTTTTTTAAACCTAATGGTTGTTATTCCAGCTTCAAATTAATTGCCTACTGAAAGCAAATCTATACAATTGCTTCAAGGGACAACTTCAGGCTAAACTTAGTAGCTTGTCTTATAATAACTTCACGACATTGTCTGAGATTATTAGTGCACTATTTTCAAAGCTATTTTGTATTTATGTTGAATCTCTTTTAAGCAATAATCTTTCAAAATATTGATGGTATTGGGAAGTATTAGTTTGATATTTTACTGTTTAAATTCTGTATCACGAGGTGACACTGTAGCGTGTCTCTAATCCATCATAACCCTCAAATTCAATTCATTTTATCAAGATAATTAGCTATAGTAGTAGTATCTGTTTATTTAGGTGTCCTATGTATAATTATATACTGAGAAGACACAAGGCTTACCTGGGTCTGGGGCTATTGGTAGCGCGCCTGTACCCGTAGGCGCGGAAGTTCGGGAAAGCCGGAATTCTTCCATGAGCTGCAAGACTCTCTCGTGGAAGGAGCCCGGTAAGCTGGTCTCAAGCGAACCAGGGAAACCTGACGCGCATCTAGTGCGGTCGTCGTTTTCCGCAAGTGCTAAGTCAGTAACACCTGGCCAGGGCTGCCAATTGCTCGCATGCTTCTCTGTTCTGGGACAGGATCCTCCCCAGCAGTGTAGTCAAGTGATTCCACCAAATCAACGATTTACTCAAAAAAGGTTACCTGGCGGGGATTCGAATCTGGAATCTGTTGACTTTTTTGTTCAAAGGTGCGTTTCCTTGACCACTAAGCTACACAGCCCCAGAACTTAATTAGCCATACTTGATTAATCTTATAAATGTTGTTTCGAAGTTGTGAGAACAAAGATATAACGACCGTGAATTTTAACTCTGCTTTCCAAGAGATTCCAAATTTTATACTGGTGAGTTTAAATGAAAACAGTATTTTTTCAACATCTAAACGTGATTTAGCAAATTGTTTAATATCTAACTGCTATATAAAAATTGAGTTTTTAGAATTTTATCAATACTGGAAAGATGAACGTTTCATTGTATGTTATAGGTTCAATATTTCTAAAGCACAAGCTTTCGCATAAGTAAATTCAAAAAGAATTTCAATAATAGCAACTGTAGCTATTTACAAAAACCAAGCAAATTGAAGGTATAGATGGCAATATCTATTGGAGCAAGCGACCTCCTTGGAAGCGGTCCCGGTACAATCGCACTAAGAAAGCTTACGCCACAACTTGAAAGCTGAAAAGTGCAGTGTGGACTGTGTTAATACAGAAATGACAAAAAGATTATGAAAGCCAGGAGAACTGGTACAATACTACTTTTTTACTCAGAGGAAGCTGTATGGTAAAGGGTATCCTAATCCACTGAAAGCCTTCATGGCGGCTGCATCTCGCCTTACTCTGAGTAAGCTGTTTCAGCTTCGCACAGGACATGGCACCCTTGGAAGTTATTTCAAGAAGAGTTTCATTGCTGAGAAAAGTCTCTACTGTGAATGTGGCAACTGGAAACAGTGGAACACTTCATAGTGACTGCACCTCGCTATACTCTGAGTAAGCTGTTTCAGCTTCGCACAGGACATGGCGCTCTTGGAAATTATTTTAAGAAGAGGTTTATTGCTGAGAAAAATCATTACTGTGAATGTGGTCAACTGGAAACAGATGAACACATTTTAAGAGATTGTGGTCTACATTCTACGGAGCGCAGCTGCTTGAGAAAAAGTTTTTCCGGAGCTTGATCTCCAAGTTCTTCTTGATACAAAGGGTCTTGGTGCGGTAGTCAAGTTCTTAGACTCCTTACCGCATCTTCTTTGCTGATGGTTTGCTTGATTAGAGCAGCTTGTGGAGGTTTTGCTGTTTGTCAATATCTGGTATTGAACAACCGGGTGTTATGTATCTCAGATTTCTCTCAACAAATAAAGCTTCCCATGGAGAATTCGGCGACATCGAATGTTGAGACCCCTTACACGCGCTGAGAGCGTTACTTTTTCAGTCTCATTGAGATAAATAATAGAGCTATATGTCTTTTTTTATATCCTTTTGTTATTTTTTAATTTTGTTATGTAATTTCTAGATATTAGAACAACAAACAGATTTTCTATTTATCTAATAGCAAGTGTTTGACCAATTTCAAAAATTGTAAAACAATAAATTTTCAATATACTGTACTTTTTTTTAACTAGATCAACCATTTGTAAAAAAAAAAAAAAAAAAAAAATGTAAAGAATTAAAAACTTGAACCCTTACACTGAGACCTTGAGATTGAGCAGGAAAAACCTTTCTCAAGTGATATCACTCATTGAGATACACATCACATTTGTCAAAAATTTGTAACTAAAAATAACTAGACAAGCTCATCATGATGATTTTCAATTACAGATTCAAGAATTTCAAAATAAAAATCAAGTTGATGTAATCACCTTAAGTTTTAACCAAAAACATCAGGTTTAACTTTTGATTTTTTGTCTAATAACAAAATAAGCTTTTGTTACTTTTTAGTTAATATTTAAAATGAAAGTTTTACGGATGTTGTGTAGTAATAGCTTTTGAAATCACAAAAAGCATGCGTACATTTTCTGATCCAAGTCAGTTTGCTGTTATTGTGTCCATCTGGGGAGCTTGAACGCTCTCACTCTCTTCGAGCACGAACTTTTCTCATTTTTATTTTGCTCGAAAACAAGTTTTGACAAACCTTTTTTTTTTGGTTAGTTTTATCAGCTACTAAGCCAAAAACACCAACATCACGGACAGACGCGTTCAATATCTAGGCTTAATAACGATTAACTTCAATTAAAAACATTAGGCCCTTCCTCTATAACAGGATAAAGCAAATGTTCTCATCTCGATTTTGAATAGATTTTTTTTTCTTTGTTCTTCGCGTGGTTAAAGTTGTCTACTCGACCAAGCACAAGCAAAAAAAAAACACTTTCGCGTTCATGAAGATTTTCGGCTTAGACAAAAACTATGCCAAAGACTTCAAAATTGCAGACTAACCCAAAGCCAATAACTTGACTTGCAAATAATAAATAGGCAATTCATTGTATCTAAAAATATTGCTATGGACTGGAGTATATAAAGCGATATATCTACTAAATAAAGCAGCAATATTTTATTTGTACATATTTACATCCAGCCCGGCTGGTTAGGCTTAATCTTGAGAGTCAAAAAAAATAGTAAAGCGGAATAGTTTGAAAGCTTTCTTGCTATTTTTAGCTTAAGCGTTATACTCCAGTTCATTTCTTGATACTAAACTTTAGATATTGCTCTTTTCAACATAATGCATATTAAAATGACTTGTTCAAACATTAACGAGCAATTTTTATAGTCAAATTTTGAACTTCTAATTTTATGAATTAATTGTGTATTCATCTAGAGCTATTTGCTGGTGGCAAAACTCTCAAGAGGTTGGTTGACTGACTGAAGTCAAATATCTTCAATTTATAATCTCTTTACAAATTTACTATTAACAAAAAAAAAGAATTTTAGTTTTATGGCTTTTTAAACTAAGGTCTATAATGTATGTGAAACTAACCATAGCATCATTTAATGTTGGCTGGTCGGGAGCTTGACTAGAAAATTTTAAGACTTTGTAATTAGCACTTTAACTAACAGTTCTACTCTGAATGATGATAATGTTAACTATAAACAATAGATCTTTGATTTTGTTGAATAAGCTGATGCCACTGAAGCTCAATTCAACGGTGGGTGATTGCAAATTGAGCTACACCAGTTACTTTAATCTCATTTTCATGTTGTGTTGAAATTGAAAGGGTTTAAAAAGAGATACTCAGTTAAAATCACTTATTTCAACAAGACTAATCGAGTAGCCCACTCAACGCGTACTGGGGGGTCATGGCATCTAATGGGGGCCAAATCTTCTATACCTATACTGATGCTTGTAAAAATGTTAGTTTATAACTTAGGAATATTAGTGTTAATGCCCAAACTTGAATCATAAAACAATAATTGAATTATCCTTAAGCATTCTAATCTATGTAACAAATGTCTAGGTAGGGGTACCAAGATAGCCCTGGCTTAGCGAACTTAACTAAACAGAAATATGAGCCAAATACCTTAAGGTTACTTTGTGTCTTTTTTTTTCTAACTTGATTACTCCTTGTACAAATTTCAACTACATTTAAGACACTAAGTGTTTTGGGCACCCTGTAGCTAAAACAAGAAAGAAAAAAAAGGAAGTACTATAAGTATATGATTTAGCAAACATACATGTAAATCAAAGTATCAAGTTCCAATAAAACAAACACAGTATCACAACAACCTGCATGATTTAACTATTTACAAATGTTTTTATTTCTTTTTTTTTTCTGGTTTCAATAAACCTATACACAATTAAATTTCAATATATTTACAATTCAGCGGGCTTTTCCTCGCCAATCATCTCCTTGATGTGGTTGGACAGCACCTCAATCTCGAGGTATTTGGGAATGGGGGTGTAGTTGGGGGAGTCGTTGCGCTTGTTCAGCAAAGCAGAAGCAGTAGATTGAATACCCTCAGGGCTATGAGGAGCCAGGTACAGCTCGTACGCTTCAATTACATCGCGGGGACCCTCGGTAAAGGCCTCAGCCGAAGTTTGATCCAAGGTGCCCTCGAAACGAGCCAGTTTTAGCTTAGCCGCAACCTTCACACCATTGATAAAGTTAGTGTCGACAACGCTGGGAGAAATATCCTCAGCCTGCTTGATGCCGTAGAAAGCGTTCAGGAATCTCTCCAATCTAGCCTCCATTTCAGCGTCTAAGGAATCGTCAGCGTTCAAATAACCGTTTTCGAAATCCGCAATCAAATCACTATAGTTCTCCTTAAAGTCGCTTAAACTGTTTTCCCAGGCAGTTTGTCGTTCAGCCAAAACATGTCTGATTCTCCACATTGTGTCTCTGACCTTAGCCGACTGTCTTGAGAATGGGTTGGAGTCGGAATCATGATAAATTTGATAGATTCTGCCCTCTCTTTCTAAAATATTTCTCTCCTTAACGCAAACGTACCAGATGGTGTGTAAATCTTCGAACGATTTTCTTCTCAGCTCCTGAATAGTCCATGGGCGGCCTAGTCAAATGCAACTGTTAGAATGGCTCTAAATCAAATCATACTCCCAAGAAAAGTGAGTAAACTTCATATATGTTTTTAACTTACCGGCCTTACTCAGCTCATCCGAGGATCTTAAAAACTTCTTTTCACTGAAGAACTGCCACAGGGGGTGACTGTCACTGACTTCTATGTTCTTAACAGTCGGGGGAATGGGTGGTCTTATCGCAATACCCGGTCGTAGACGGGTGCTGGCGATGGACGAGGTGCTGAAAGACTTTGCGCTAGTGCCAAAAACACTTTTGCTGAGGGGTCTAGCGACGGCTGAAAGCTTCATTGTCGTAGAAATTATTTGTGTATGATGAAGGGACGGTGATCACTCTTGGAGAGAGGAAAAGAGGAAGGGAAAAAAAAGTGAAAAAATTCAGACCAATGAAAAATTCCCCGTTGAAAAAAAATGAGCGGTGATAATTTTTTCGAAGCAATTACCTATAAGGGTAAGGGTTAAACTGGTTAAGTATTAAGTACTAAGTATAATTAACTTTTCTTGTCACATGACGCTTATTAATAATTATTCGTGTTAATTTTCAAGAAACCCTTCTATACTAGGCTGATAGTAGAAAACAACATGAATAATAAAACAAATCAACCAGAATCTTTTGGAAAAAATCCGGCTTTACCAATCCTCAGGCCTTCAATAGCTCCTGCTCCGTCCTCTATTACTCTTCAGGGATCTATATTACCTTGCGGCCGATGTCGAAAGCAGAGACCAGCAATTTATTTTCAAAGAGAGCCGTAAGACATAACCCGTTCATTTCAAAACCCAGCTTCTGTTTATTTTTGGAAAACATGTTATGATAAGGCTCGGCGGCGAAATAACACGAACAAAAAGGATATTGTTGATTCTTTAATAAAAGAAACAGATATAAATGTGCCTGGAGGATATGACGGTACTATTAATGTGATCGGAGAACTAAACAATGGATTTTGAGTGGGAAATGAAGGGCCAGCGATTACGTCTGATGATATTGAACAAACCATTCACAACCCTATAATAGATTTGGATCCTTTGTTACCAGGATGATTTTTAAGTTTGATAGTCTGAAATCAGGTTTATTTAAATATCTAAGGTTGAAGTTCTCAGATAGAATTTCTTCGACCCATGTTCATCCTCTCGTTTCTGCCTTGATCCGTTGAAGCATTCTTTTTCTTCATTCCTGCGATTTCTGGCATCTGGCGCTTTGATTTTAAGGTTTCCATAAACTCATGGCCATACTGTGCTCCGACCCGGTAAATTTCATCAAATTTTCCGAAGTCAAGAGTTGCGTACCCTTCAACCGGTGGCCTCAGATAAATCACACCTGGTGTGGTTTTTGCTTTTTCAAGAGTACCGACAGAAGATACATATGTCAATCTGAGCTGAATCTCAGCTAGCGATGGTACATTTGGATGCCTTGAAAAAATGTTGATGCGATTTAATATGGCCCAAATTCCAGATAAGGTGTCGCCATAATCCATGGCAGTTGTATCATCAACACTTCCCACATCAACAGCAAAAATGGTTTTTGCTCCTTGGGACTTCATGATACTGACAGGGAGGTTATCCATGTAGCCACCATCTAGTAGCATACTTCCCTTATCTGTAATTGGAGGCAAAAGTCCTGCCAAGGACATAGAAGCACGAATATATCGCCACGCGTAACCAGCTTTATGAACCTCCATGCGAGAATGTGTAATATTTGTAGAATTTGCATAATATCGTAACCAGAAATCTTCAATCTGAGAATCGCCAAAGGATTTCCAAACTCCTCGGTTGAACTCATGGCCAGTGGTATATGCCGTCGCCGGAAGTGTGAGATCAAAAGCCATTCGCCAGAAACTGGAAATGCGTTGGGCAAACTTCTTCGCACGGCCATAAATGGGGACAATATCATAGTCTCGAGCATACAAACCGCCCACAAACGAACCAATAGAAGTACCACCGATAAAATCAATAGGAATACCGTTCTCTTCCAGTGCTCTAATCACGCCAATATGGGAGATACCACGAGCACCACCACCTCCAAGAACGAGACCAATGGCCTGGCCCGAAAGAATACGAGCGAGTCGATTGAAATCGTTTTTTAGCGGATTAGAACTAGCATAAATTGGAACTCCTCGCCTGCGCTTGGTTATACTTTGAACTTTATCCCGCAATTTTCTAAAACGGCCCGCATTGATCACAGTATTGGTAGCATTAGAGGTACCATGAGTTCCAAGAGTAAGCTGAATATGATAATGAGAGTTGACCCAGATTCTATTTTTCAGCCATTTGGCTGTAGAACCGGGAACGACATAACGCTCTTCGTGAAGTAACACCAATTCTGTCCTAGATGTAGTCTTCATTGTAACCAAAAGACGCTCAAACTCACCAATGTCAGTTTCATTACTTGCATTAGCAAGCAGGAGAATACAATCGGCTTGAGAGATACACGTCTCTGTCCACAGTGAATTGACGGTACTATCCGCAACATACAAAATAGTTTGGTATTGTTCTTCAAGGTCGGCTAGGTAGCTGGCAAGCTTCAAAATGCCAATCTTGTGAAAAGCGTTTTTACCCAAATGTTGTAACGCGCCGGCACTGTTGATAGAAACAACGTTTTGGCCAATATCTTTGTACGCATTGAAAAGCTTCTCGCCAAACTCAGCGACAGGAAGACCATTGGAAATTGGCACAATGGAAACGGTTTTAAAGTTAGAGGACACATTAGGTGCTTCATAACCCGACAATGATGGAGCACCTAGCCTGTTCTGCACTCTGGATGCGATGATTCTAGAAATTTCAATGGTGATCGATGGGTTCTGTTTTGCCAGGGTTTCAAATAGAGACCGTGGAATCTTAGCTAGTTCTGAGCTTCGAACTGCATGCAATGTATACGGATGTTTAGTGACTGTAAGAACTTCGAGTTCACCAACACTATCACCTTGACCATATTCACCATGAGTGATGGTTTCACCATCTTTATTTTTCTGGACTGATCTCAATCTTCCATTTAGAACCAAGTAAATGAAGTCAGCTTCATCATTTTCCTTAAATAAAACTTGACCACTTGGAACCTGGACCCATTCCAAAGCAAGATCCAAGACTGAGATCAGTTCAGGTAAAACATCTGTAAGTTGCTTGGTCATACCAAGAAAAGAAAAAGGATATTGCTCGCAAACCCTCTCCAAGGTTTTTCTAGAAATAAACCCGACATGTACATCAGTCTTAGCACTAACTTGAACAAACGATTTGTAGGAGAGAGCAGCTCCAATAAACCCGCCAATACCACCAGGTTTGATTGTATACAATTCGAAATAGGTCCCAAACTTGTCATAATAACCAACTTGTAAAATTCCGCTAATCACATAAAAAACGCCAACACTATCTCCATTCTGCTCTATCAGTACTGCGCCTTGCTTGTAATATCTTACTTCAAGACTTTGAGAAACTTCGGTCTGAGCATTTTCAAAAGTGGGTATAGCCGCATTAGTACTAAATGAAAAAACTGACTCTTCATCTCCAATAGACGACTTTCTTTCAATGCTAAACATGTTATTTTGAAAGTTATTGAAGGAGGACCGGTGAACTCTTCCAATACTCCCAAAATCGTCAGCTGCAGAAAGCATAGGACTAGCGGCATGAGAGGCAAAAAATGAATTGCTTTGATGCGTTGGATTGGTATTTAATCCTAGTGCTTTAAAAATCAGGTCAGTCAAAGTGATGCGCAAAGCAGACTGTTGTGTTTCTTCGTCAACAGAAAAAGAAACACCCATTTTCAACGCTTCAGAACTAGTTTGTTGAGGAATATCATTTCGCCTAGATAATGGAACATTTGACAGTATATCACCAGGATGTGAAGTTTTATGTGACTGAAGTGATATCTGCCGTGATCTCGCATCAATAGAGGGTCTTGTATTGGAACCCTTAGATAGATACTTTAAAGTGACAAATTCACGATCAAGAAGAGTTTGATCTTCGGACAACAGCTCTTTCACATCAGAAATAGCCTTATCAATAAGGTATTGCGGAAGTACGCTATTAATTTTGCTGTTCAAAAAAACTTCTGTCTCGTAGATTTCTGGTGTTAATCCCAAGTAGTGATGTGCTGTTTTAAAGGTAACTCTCGACAGCCTGGCCATAATTATCTGAATAATCTGCACAGTAGATTTAGGAAATTTGTGGATAATGCGGTGGAAAGAAACATCAGGAATCACAGATATGGTAGCATCTTCGACAGCTAAGGCCAGAGGCTGATGCTGCTCCAGATTTGGAGAGTCGCTAGTTAAGTTAGGCTCCTTACCAAATGAATTGACTGGAAAATCATTAGAAAAAACTTGTTCTTGAAATTGAGGACTAGACTTGACAATGCTTGAGAAAAGAGCCAAAACATTTAGCAGGGATGAGATAGGAGCACCTCTCTTAACTTCATTGAGTATCTGATAACGATACCCATTAATCATACGAACGTCAGAGTCCACTTGAGAGCGCAGATTAGGCGCTGACCCCGAAAAGGCAGAATCCTTGGAATGAATTAAAATCTGAACTGCTCCATCCACAACCATAAAAAATCCTTCCGATAGATTCAGCTTCATTGACTCGCCCTCCAAGAGCTTGTACGTCCTCACTTCTTTGGTAAGCTCTTGAAATACTGGCCTTTCCAAGTAGCCAAAGATCTTGATGGCTGCAAGAAAATCCTCCACATAAGACAAACTAGATTTGTTGTCTCTGGTATCATTGTTATCAATAAACAGGTTGATCTTGGGTTCCTCACGTTGCTCATCAGGTGGCAATCGAGAATATGTCGTGAGAAATCGGTATCTGACGACTGCTGAGAAGAGAATTACAAGACCAATAACTATAAACAGCCTATATTGTTAGTTGTAAATATATTAAATTCAGGAAAAAACCATACATACAAAGATGAAAATTTCAAAGTAAAATTGTACTCATTTCTGAAGAGATTGATTGCAACTGACGGCAGTTTGTACAAAATGCCAAAGATGATGCTAAAGATAAGTTTAGGAATGACCCAAAAAATGATCACCAGAGCATTGTAAAAAGACTGAGAGCCAAAATTCTGAACGGTATCAACAGGATTAGTTGTCATAGCAGTGAAGACATGGGAATGGCTGGAATGACGATGGAATTGACAGTGTGTCGATATGGTTGAGTAAGAGACTCTGGCAGGGCTGAAAATGAAGAAACCCCACAATAAAGAGAAATCAATAACTTTACACATGTTGACGTAATAAAATGTATGCAGGGTTAGGGTATTAATTCACTTGTTTTTTTGTTAGAGTCGGTCAATTTCATAAGGGTCAGCACGTTGATTTTAATCTTAAAACAAGTCAGATGGAACCTTTGGAATGGATATATATCACGAATGATGAGAGTCCCAGCGTTTTGATATATTAATATATTTGCTTTGAGTGAGATTTTCTTTTAGTGAAAATTATACAAATGATTTTTTTTTCTTCTTCTTAAACATTTTGAAATCATCAGCTGGGGCCTGAGTGCTATAAAGTTGCGGGGATAGATGGTACAAGATAGATTTGATAGATTTACAATACACGCTCTGATGAATAATACTCGAGCCTAACAGAACATTTCTTGATTTCAAGACCTGATAAATTATTTTTTTGTATGAAAACTGTGTAAAATTCAAGAAGCAAGTGCAAGTCTCCCGGATTTTGGCAGTCAAATTAAACAAGATCAGGTTATTAGTGACTAGAGAAATTTACCCTCAAGTAGTTGCGAAAGCATGGACTATATATGTTATGACATGCCTTGATACAAGTTGTTTGATTGGGCATCTAGCAATAATACTTGAATGATACGACCAGAGCTGCTGTGAACGCAGAATAGCCAAAGTGAATTTCAAAAGCTGATGGCTTACTCAGTATGACTGTATTGCTAGCATTGTCTTGATTCCAAGATCTATCAATAAGGGTTTTTTTGGTAAAGACAGATGAATTATTCAACTTGCTGTGGTATTCCTCAAAAAGAGAGTCGTATGCATGGAAAAAATTGAATCATAATAAATAGAGCATTGGAGATTGTTCAGGTCCTTTCGAAGTTTTTAGATCGAGAATATCTAGATGTTGGCGTTGACAGGTTGAGTCATTTGATAAATTAGCAAGTGTAAGAACATATTACTCAGGTAATGGCTTTTACGTACCTGTCTTGACAATTTAGACCTTGATTTGCTGTTGTTATTAAATCTAGAAATCGGCTACTAGCCGAGAAAATAAAAATCTGGTATGCTCTTTAGGAGAGTCTCTAAGTACGCTGTAAGCCTATTTTATTTTAATCAATGGCATTGTCATGGTCAATGCAAATTTACTGTCTCTTGAATCAATTTGTCCTGACCTTTCTAAAGACCTAAAGCGTTTCCAGTTCGTCAGTTTTAAATTGGCTAACGGTGATGGCTGAGCCTTTTTTTTTATTGCTGCTGTGACTTTTTAAATTTCGCCTTTCTAAAACGCTCCCTTTTTTTTCTTCCTTCTCCTATTATCCCCAACACCTCCATCAAAGATCTACCACATTTCCACCTTTCATTCCTCTTTCAGTTATTTATAAGAAGCCTTGAGTTTTGTTGTATATACTTTTTTTTTTGATTGTATATAATTGTACAATTCCTCTTTTCTTTCATTATCTCCGCTTATTTTGCCAGCTCAATTTAACTACAACTAACTACTGGATATGTCAACCCCACCGTTTACCGTCCGTGCTGTCTACCCCTATGAGTCAGACGTCGATGGCGATTTGGTTTTTGACGCTAACCAACTTATTACCGTTGAGGTAATTGAGGATAGCGAGTGGTACACCGGCAGCTACACTGATTCCAAGACCAAACAATTGAAATCGGGCATGTTCCCCATAAACTTTGTGGAACCTGTCGCTGAAGAAGCTGAACCTGAGGACGAACTGGAGCCTGAGCCCCAAGCGGCTCCCGTCCCGACTCCGGCTCCAGTTTTAGCCCCTGTTTTAGCTCCCGTCTCTGTGTCAGTCCCTGCGCCTGCACCGGTATCCGCCCCTGTAACAATACAACCTAAACCTAAGGAGTATAAGCCTGCCCAGTCACCAGAGATCAAAGCATCACCAATTGAGCAATCATTATCGTCAAACTCTCCGCCATCATCGCAACCAGAAACCACTGCTGCACCAAAGAAACGAAACGCTTTTCAAGATCGAATTGCTGCTTTCAACAGTTCCAGTTCTGCACCAACACCATTTGCTCAACCTAAACCCACATCATTTGTCAAAAAACCTTTTTACGCAGCTCCGACAAACTCCTATGTACCTCAAATCCCTCATATACCTAAGCCAGCAAAACCTATACCCTCTCAGGTCCCTGTTGGAGAAATTGTACACCATGACGACGATGCTAATGAGGATGAAAAGCCTGTTCCTAAGGTATCGCTGAAGGATAGAATCAGACTTTTGCAGGAACAACAGCAGGCAGAAGCTGCAAGAGCCGAAGCTTTGGCTGCTAAGAAGAAGCAGAAAAAGGCCGCTAAAAAGGTTGAACACGATGATATTGCCGCTGCGGGTGAAGAAGCAGCTACCTCTGCTTCTCTTGCCGAGGGTGATGCTGATGAGCAGGAATCCCTGGAACTTACCGTAACTGGTGGCTCACTTGCAAGAACATTAAGTGTTGGAAGTGCAGCTTCTCGTGAGGAGTTTGTGCATCCAGTAGCTCAAACTAAATACCACCATGAGATATCTAGTGTTCCAGAGCAGACTGAATCCGAGGAAGTCGAAACTAAGGATGATGATGAAGAGGAAAGTGAAGAGGACGAGGAAGATGAAGAAGAAGCAAGAAAACAAGCCTTACGTGAACGCATGGCCAAGATTTCAGGGGGTATGGGCATGCACTTGGGTATGATTATGCCGGGTGGATTTGGAGCACCTGCGCCATCGAAAAAGCCCAAGAAGAAGAAGGTTGAGGAGGAATCTGTCCCCGCTGAACCAAGTCAAGCTCCTATTCCTATTTTTCCTTTTGCTAACCCTGCTTCTATGCCTGAGGTTTTACAGCACCCTCCTAGAGCTGAAACTGAGTCAAGCAAGGCAGAAGAGAAGGAAGATTTATCTGATGAGACTGAATCTTACGTTGAAATTGAGAGTAAGAATGCTGTCGAAGATTTAGTGCCCAGTAAGCCTGAACCGGCATCTCATCCTATCTCTGCCGAGCCCCATTCTGAAATTCCTATTGAGCCCACCCGTTCGCTTCCTCAGTCTGTTTCTGCTGCCCAAGCACCTGCTTCAATTCCTGAAGCAGCTCCGCCTGCTCCTAAAAAGGCTGTGTCTACTCTTGGTAATCATCAGCAAGAGTCTTTCCCGACTGCTCAGTCTTCTCGCCTACCACCACCCCCTGTTTCTCAGGAACAGCTCATGCAATCACCTACTTCCCATCCACCCCCACCTTCGGTCACTACCCATACCTCTGTGCCTCCCGCAGCTCCCATTACCATTTCTCCTTCTGTTTTGCATGCTGCTGCTCCTCCCGCGCCTGCTTCTGAACGTAAACTGGATTCAGTTATTTCTAGCCATAAGGAAGACAGTGATACTGAGGAGTCTGATAGTGCTTGGTCTGACACTGAGCCTTCTCGTGCTACCCCTAGGCGCATCCCGCCTGTTCTTGCACCTCCTCCTCCTTTAGCTGCACCCTCAGTTCCCCTTGTTTCAGTTCCTTTAAAACAAACAGATGTTTCTGGTAAGTTTTTAAAAGGTCGTTATTTTCAATTTGCATCCTAACTTTTTTTTTTTTTTTCAATTGTTATTCAGAAGATGACATTTTAGATGCATACCAGGAGGACTCTGAATCTGGCTTTCAAGTCAAACCAGCCCTGGATTTGAAACAATCTTTGCCCACACAAGTCAACGATGGTAAGTTGATTATAATATAATATGTTTTTAGGCATTCAGTAACTAATAACCATTTTCTTTTCGCTTTTTTTTTTTTTTTAGAAGATTTTGGTGATGATGAGCGCACAGAGTCTGAAGACAATAGAGGAACTTCCAGAACCTTGGACCCCGCTGCAAATAGTAAGAGACTATCATACTTGTCTGGCAGTGGTGCCATTCCTCCTATTCCCATGTCTCCCCAAAGAGTTCCAACAAGAGAGAATATTTCTTCTCCTTCAGCCCCTTCTTCTTCAGAGCCGTCAAGAGGTGCTCCTCCACCTCCTCCTGCACATGCTCCAGTACCTGCTTCTGAGGGTTCGCCTCGCGCACCTCCCCCTCCTCCTCCTGCTGCTGCTGCTCCGGTGCCTCTTCCCCAGCCTAAGTCCCCCGAATTTCACCACAGAGGTCCTCCTCCTCCTCTTCCTCCTGCTGCTGCTGAATCAGTCCCAAGTGTTCCTTTGGAATTGCCTGCAGTCAGAGCGCCTCCTCCTCCCTTGCCCACTGAGAATACTATTTCGCCTGTCACCTCTCCTGTAGAGCAGTATCAACCTGAGATCAGTTCACCAACTGAGAAGAAACGCACCAGTCTTTTCAGATCTTTCAGCCAAAGGGGTCTCCCTCCTCCTTCACCTGGATCCGATCCCCATGTTTCTAATCCCACTTTCAAACCCAAAAGAGCTTCAACCGACCTAAGTCGTCAGTCTATAGATGCTGGTAGAGGTTCTTTTGATCTGTCTCACCAAAGCAGACGGTCCATTGATACTAGCAAACGTTCTTCTGAGTTTTACAGCCATAGCAGACAAGCAAGCGTTGATGTTTCCAGTCTTGGAAATGTTCAGGAGCACACTACGCGTTTGGCGACAGAATTTAACCTGGACGATGGAACTCAGTGGTGGTTTACTGAAGCAGGTGTTCCTAGATCTGTCACTGAGCGCAATGATATTGTATACGAGATTGACGAGAGCCAACATATTCAGCGCGGTGGTAAAGTTTTCCTTGTTCGTGACATTTACGTTCTGTTTGCAGACTACTCTCAAACTATTATCACTGTTGAGTTTAGCAGCCAGAACGATCATGTTGCTTTCCAACAGCGGATCGAAAATGCTCCAGCAGCTTTGAGACAGGAACAGTTGGTGAACGCTTCTCAGACTTTTGGCACAAGAATTACTCAAAAGGTGTTGGAGTATGTGGGCCAATCTCTCCCTAAAGGCGAACTTTTGTCTACATTGTTAAAGAGCCTTGGCGGGGTTGCTCCAGTAATTCCCTATCATAGTTATGGTGCTTTACTATACAAGAACATTTCTAATACCAATGTTAGGCAATACGAAGAGATTTTGCCTGGTGATATTGCCATATTTAGCAATGCATTCTTCCAGGGCCACAAGGGCAGTTTGCACCAAAAGTACACACAGGAGGTTACAGGTGTGATTGTGGGTGTTGTGCACGAGTACGATGGTGTCAAGCGCAAAATCAAGGTCTACGAGCAAAGCCCGAAGGAAGATCACGGGCTATACAAGGTAAAATCTGAAAATTACCGGTTGGGAGATTTGAAGAATGGCGAGGTCAAGGTATTCAGATTGGTTGGTCGCGAGTTTGTGTCATGGAATTAGTTAATAGTAATCAATAAATTTCAAATATTGTTTATAGGACAGATGAAACCGAAAAGTTTCAACTTCTAGCGGCCCAGAGTCAACGGGTTGAACAACAATGGCCAGTAACACCATGATCTATATTAACCCCAAACAGTGAGAATAGCCTGGATATACATGAATCATAGACAAAAAGTCGGTTTTTTTTTACCATCCCATTATCATATGTGGTCATGGCAAAGACATGGTCTGTGTTTAGTTTTGCTTGAGAATCAGTTTTAACAAACCCTCACTCCCTCCCTCCCCCCCAATGGGGGATGGCTAAAGGATACGTGGTCTATAAAAGAGATTTTTTTTTTTTTGGGTTGGCCCTGGCATTTTACCTTGACTGCGGAACCTCGTCAAAGAGAGGGTTGTCATAGGGAAATAAAACAAAAAAGGGCGCGAATGGCTCCGGGTTTGCCCCCTTTTTACTATTCATTTTGTTGTTGTTGCAATTGCTTCATCAAGATTAATGCTGGGGGTTGGTTTTTATTCTCATTATATCATGAAGACATGAAATTTAGTGGAACCATAGTGCCTTTCTTTGGGTCATTGTAAATATAAGAGAGCCGCTTGTCTACTGGTAACCAGTTGACAATTGTAGTTAGAGCGAAACCACAAGCCTAAGCTCTGCCCCTTTTTTTTTGAATATATATATATATACATTTATGTACATACATATTTTAATTCTCACTGACAGCAACTTGTAGCAGCTATTTGGCCAGGGTTTTGTCAAATTTTCCTATTTGTAAAGATCATATATGAGAGTATAGTTGGCCAACAAATCAGACAGAGGGTCTTTGCGGTTGCCCGACGCAAATGTCCCATTTTAAAATGGATTCTTGTTCTTTATTTAGAAGGTTAGTTTTGAGACCTGGTTTTTAAAAAATAAAATTAGTTTCAGACTTGCAGATAAAAAGCTTTTTTTTTTTCTTCTTCTACTACTTCATCCTTTTCTTCTTCTTCTTCTTCATCTTTACACTTTCTTTTGCAACCGAAAACTCGCAATATAACAATGACAGAAGCAGGTTACACAAGTCTACTGCCTGTGTCGACCCTTCGGTCTAAGCGCGTCATTGCGCTGCTAACGACTTTAGCCTTATTCACTATCGGTTACATTTGTCTCTTGACGCTAACTGATGTATCAATTTCCATGCCCAAAATCCATCACCGTCCACCTCCAATGCATCATAATGAGGATATAAAACCACCCGAGGACGCGACTGAGGGTGAGATTGATCCCCATGCGAATGGCCCCGGCAATAAGCCCGTGCACCAAGATGACAACAGCAACGGTCTCTCTGCTGAGTCGTTCAAGGATTCCAAACTCATCTATCATTCCGGTCTCGACGCGTTCCGCTTTATCTCAAATGATGCCTGGCGGCCTGCTGATGCTTATGATGACTCAAGCGTCTCTGATCACAGACCTGACGTTAGTAAATTGGGAAACTACAAAAATAAAGCCGAGTATTTTAAACAGCCGCTTGTCGCGGATTATGCCAACAACACCGAAAACGTTTTTCTTATGATTAAAACTGGAGCTACGGTGCTCTGGGAACGTTTGCCTTTACATCTCGTCACCACTTTGACTCGTGTTCCTAACTTTGGCATCTATGCTGATGTTGCTGCGACCGTCAGTGGCCATGAGGTGATTGACATTTTACAAAATGTGACTGAATCAACCATGAATCATGACCAGTTTTCCATGTATCGTCGTTTGCGCCATCTGCGTGACACTCATGGTGCCATCAGTCCTTCTGAAACTACTTTGACTGGCGGCTGGAATTTGGACAAGTTTAAGAATATTCCCATGTTGCTCGATGCCTACCGACGCTCACCCGATTCAGACTGGTTCATTTTTATGGATGCCGACACCTACTTTATGATGGATAACATTATGGATTATCTCAATACACTTAACCCGAACGACCCCTTGTATTTAGGCTCATCTGCCATGCTGGGTGGCACTGTCTTTGCGCACGGCGGCAGTGGTGTTGTGCTCTCGCGTAAAGCTATGGAGCTCACTGTTGGTGAGCACCCTGAATGGGTCACAGAGTCAGAAAAGCATGCTCTTGACGTGTGCTGTGGTGATTATATGGTTGCTTACCTGATGCTCAAGGCCGATATCAAAGTTGCAAGTGGTTATGACTACCCTCATGTTGGCTGGAAGTTTCAAGGTAATACTCAATCTAGCTTGCGCTTGCATCCTGAAGTGTGGTGCCAAAAGGTTGTGTCGTTCCATCACCTTGAGCCCAGTGATATCGAGACCTTGTGGGAATATGAACGCCTCCTTGGCCCCGAACGTCGCCGTGATATCCGCTACGGCGACATTTACCGCGACTTTGTTGCGCCTTATATCCAGGAGGAGATGTTGGAGTGGGACTGCAATCCTCAAGGTCCCACATACACAGAGAAGGATGACAAGGAATTAATGAAGGCCCACCCTGACGAGAAATTGGAAATCCCGCGTCCTTGGGAATCGGTCAAGGCTTGCAAGCAAACTTGCAAGGATACAAAGAACTGTTTGATGTGGCGCTATCTTCCTAAGGAGAAATCTTGTAAGATAGAAGATGCAGTAAGACTTGGTCGCCCATATTTCCCGTGGGTTAAGTATGAAGACACGCTTGACCGTACAGGTGTTACCTCTGGTTATATGATCGACCTCATCCGTGAACTTCGCGCCAATGAATTCAAGTGCGACGTGCTCCATGGCGCCAGCAAGGAGAAGCTCGAGAATGACGAATATCATGAGGGCTGGTACCGCATTAAGCAACTCGAGGAACTTAAACAACAAGAGGAAGTGAAAAAGGCCGAAGAAAATGCTGCACTCAAGGAACAAGAACGTGAGCGTAAAAAGGCTGCCAATGATGCCAAGGTCCACGATGAGCAAGTTAAAAAGGAAAAGGAACTTGATGCTCAAAAGGAAAATGTCAATCCTACCGCCAGTGGTAAGCCAACAAAGCAGGAGAACCAGAAGGTAAATGATGAATCGAAAAACAAGACTTCCAACCCAAGTGATGTGCCGAAGAAGACGAAAAATGAACAAAGTGATAAAGAGGAACCCGAGAACTCCAACTAAAAAAAAAAAGTTTGTTTCTCATGACTACTCTTGATGATTTATTATGATTTTTTTTTTTTTTTTGGGCAGGATTTTCTAAATGGGGGGCCTTACATTTAGAGGTTGGATGGATTTTATTTTGGCCATAGTATCGCTTATCATTATTATTATTATTATTTAAAATTTTTTTTTTCTTCATTTATTTTTTTTTTTTCATTTCACAAGTACACAAGTAATATATATTTATTTGCTGATATATATATATATATATATTTTTAAATAACTAGTGGATGATGATGTAGTGGTTGGTTGGTGGTCACAAGTTTTTGCATATATCAAAGCGGTGTCGGCCAAGCGTGGGTAAGTTGTTGGACAACATGTTTTTTTGTTTTTTTTTTACAATTGGTAACCTGCACAAGCTAGCTATTGAATTCCTTTACAGTGAATGCAAAGACGATTGGGCAGAATTTCTTGAATTTATAAACAAGAGTTGAATCGTTTCATTAAGTATAGGTTTATACGTGACTATTACATGTATAGTGGGGGGTCATAAATAAAAAAGAATTTAGGTGTATCACAAGGTTGGTGCAAGGAAAGTTGAGTAGTGATAAAAAAAAAAAAGGCATGTTGAAATAATGAGCAGTCAGGAGTGGTAAACTGCTTTTTCCCTTTTTAATGATGGTTTGCTGTATCTATGTTGCTGCTATCCCGCTTAAGCAGAGTAAGTCTGCTTAGGCAGGGGGAAGCTGGGGCCAAGCTCACGGAGAGAGAGGGAGGCAAGCCACTGTCCAAGATCAATAGAAGCCTCAAGAGACTTGCCAGAAACAAGACCACCAACAAAGCCACCAGCAAAAGCATCACCAGCACCGTTGGTGTCAACAATTTCGGAAGCGTCAATAGCACGAACGGGGAAACGCTGCGTGGTGGTCTCGGCACCAGCCTCAAATTTGTTTGCAGTGACAACAATGGTGTCCTCAAGACCTTGAGTGATGATAACAACACGAGGGCGAGCAGTGTTAGCCTTGGGGAGAACAGCAATGGCCTTCGCAATAGTCTCAATATCAGTGGACTTGATATCGTGCGACTCAGCGTAGGCAAGAGCCTCAGACTCGTTACCAATAAGGTAGTCCCAGTAGACGGAGGTCTGGTCAAGGGGCTCCTTGAAGAACTGGGGAAGGAAAGGAGCAGACAGGTTCATGGAAAAAACCTTGTTGGTCTCAGCAGCGTGCTTTCCCAAGGCAAGGATGGCAGGAGGGGAAACAGTGAGGTGGAAGCCACCGACGTAGAAAACCTTGGCCTCTTCAACAAGCTTCCAGTTCTCGGGCTGCAAAAGGTGCTCGGGCTTGTAGTGGTTGGCAGCAGCGAGATCAGTGACGAGGGAACGGTTGGCACCGTTAATCAGAGCAGCGCACTTACCAGTGGGGATGTCATCGTGAACGAGGTAGTTGGAGTAGACACCAGCGACTTCGTTAGCCTTGAGCAGCTGGTCGGAGAACTTGTCCTTACCAACGGAGCCAAAGTAGACAACAGAGTTCTCAGGAAGAACGTACTGGGCACCACGGGCAGCGTTCTGAGCAGCACCACCAGCAATGAAGGTGACCTTAGGGAACTTGACAACCTCATCAAAGATGGGGAGGTGCTTGTCCTCGACGAGGATAGCATCGTTCTCCTTGAGGTCATACTTTGCAAGGTACTCTTTGTCACTGTGAAAACATGTTAGTTACTCCACAAAATGCCATTGAAATAAAAGAAAGACTTACACGTTGACTTGAATATCAAGAAGGGGGTTTCCGAGGGCGACGAGATCGTAGGGCATTGTGTAATTTGGCTATAATTGCTAGAGGATAAGTTGTTAAAGAAGAAGAAAAGGAAGAAGAAAGAGAGAAAAAAGGTGAAAAGTCGATGGGCGCGTTTTGTTTTGCGATTTGCCAATTGAAAATTTTCTGCACCAGAAAAATTTGCACGTGATAAAAAGTCACGTTTGTGTCACGTGTAACCCCAACAAACTTGCTGTTGTGCTGAATTCCAAATTCATGCGTTGAACAATTTTGTATGTGCCAAAGACTTCACAATAGCGAACCAGTTCACGGTCAGATCGCTTTTTATTCCTTCTTTTCACTTTATTGCATTTTTACAAACACTTCGGATCAATGCCTTACGCAGACCCCTTTGCTTCTTTTAAGATCCCTGGCCTTGGTGCCGCCGTAAAGCCTTTTTTTGGAGACTATTTGGGTTACACGATTTTACCTTATCATGTCGAAGAGATTATTTTCGCTGCGTTTTTCTACCATGCGATCTACCTTGTCTCGTCTATTGTGAGCCCACGTCTTGTCAAGGGTTACAACTCGCTGTCCCGGCGTACTCAGCTGAATTTTGACATTCATGTCGTTTCGCATGTGCAGGCTATTTTGATTCTGGTCCTTTCTTTTCCATTATTTGGAGATGATGACTTGGCCAAGGACCGTGTTTACAGCTACACCCCATACGCCGGCTTTGTATCCGCCATGGCCGTTGGTTACTTTGTTTGGGACACTTATATCTGCTTCCGCTATTTCAAAATGTTTGGTCTCGGCTTTGCTGTCCATGGTGTCGGCGCCCTCTTTGTGTTTCTACAGAGTATGCGTCCCCTGCTTTTATGTTACTCGCCTCATTTTCTTCTCTTCGAACTTTCCACGCCTTTTCTTAACGTGAACTGGTTTGCTTCTCACCTACCTGAGGGATCCATCCCGTTCAGTGTCCAGAAGATTAATGGCCTCTTCTTGCTGGCCACTTTCTTTTCAACGCGAATTGTCTGGGGCTTTTACCAGGCTTTCAGCGTTGTTTGTGATCTGTTTTTAGATGCTACTGACTATGTGCCCGTTCATCCTCTCTGGGTGTCTATCGGCGTGTGCGCGTCTAACCTTGCCCTCGACGTGCTCAACGTCTACTGGTTCTACAAGATGGTCCTGCTGGCCAAGCGCGCACTCGCATCAGGCAGCGGATCTGCTACTAGTTCTCAGAAGAATAAGAAGGATCAGTAAATTATCGGGGTTTAAATTACCGAGGCAATAGAGTACAAGATTTAAACCACCAACAAAAAAAAAGAACTTTTCATGACTTTTTTTTTCCCTTCCCCCTCTTCACGATTTCATTAGGAGTTTAATCCCATTAATATCTCTAGTAGCTGAACATTAATAACATATTTTACATTAACCGCCATGGCATTGAATCTACAAATTGTAAACGGCCTGGCCCACATTCATGAAAACTTTTCGGAGTTCCAGTTGGACCATCCTACCGTCAAACGACGGTGCTCCGTCGCAATCATCCTGCGATTCCCTGGCATTGACATTCCCGCTAACACCAAAGACGTGCAACAAGTTTTTGACTTGGTGAAACAAGAATCTTCATCGCAAAGTGCCGAAATTCTTTTTATCAAACGCACATCACGCAAGGGCGATCGCTGGAGCGGCCACGTCGCGCTGCCTGGCGGCAAGCGTGACCCCGAAGATGAGTCTGATCTTGCAGCTGCACAACGTGAGACAATTGAAGAAGTGGGAATTGATCTGGTCAAGAATGGACTGCTGGTTGGTCCGCTTGATCAGCGGTTTGTCAAAACTTCGTGGGGTCGCGTTACCTTAATGACACTTTGCCCCTACATCTTTCTTGTCAGTGGCGTTTCGACTCCGCCACTAAAGCTGCAACCAACGGAGATTGACCGCGCATTTTGGGTGCCGGTGTCGCAATTGTTTGGGTCACAGGCGGGCACTAGCGGGTACGAGATTGTCCCGCTGGGCGACCGCCTGCGGCTGCACGAGCGGCCCTTGATTCCGCGATTTCTACATCCCTTCATCAAATCGTGGGTTATCGGCAGCATGCGTTTCAACGCAGTTAATCTTATGAACCCACTTGACATGGAGGTCGCTGCATTTGAGCTTGAGGGCTACGATGCCGTGCCCGCGCCCATGGAACCGCAATTGCCCTACAAGCTTTGGGGACTCACCTATGGCATTATTCTTGACTTGCTTGAAATCATTCGTCCCAAGACAGAGATTGCGAACTTGTCATATCCGACTATGCAGGCGCCCGATCTACGATTTATTTTGGCCATTTTAACCTTTAATTTCCGGCGCAAGAAGCAAGCCTTGTTTAAAAGTATGCCGGTGCCTTACCAGGAGGGCAAGATGGATCTGACGGGTATTGCATTAGATGGTTATTTCAAGTACCTTGCCAAGGGCATTATTATTGGTCTTGCGCTACGGGTGACAGTTGTGACGCTCGTCATCTACAAATTATTTATCAAATTTGTCAAAAGACGATGATTGTAACATGAGTAATAAAATTAAATATATATGAATGCTATTTAGCCATGAATATTTAGCAAAGGCTTATTTTTTGCCAGTGATAATAAGCCTATGGTTGAAGGGGCAAGAGCTTTCCCAGTTTGCCCTCTTTCTTCCAATCTTCTCCCAAGAGAAGTAGTCTCAGCGCGGATGGATACTTTCTGTCGGTGACCTGAGCTATCCATTTGGTGTGAATTAACTCTAATAGTTTTTGGCCCTGGCGACCGTACTCGCTAAGAAAAATCTCACTGGCAACATCCCACCAAACACCCATCACCGAGAAGTGAGTATCAGTGAGCAGCTCCACAGGAGTGTTGACCATACGCGCTGCAAAGCGCCACGAGTTTGCAACTGGATAGGGGTGCGGCTGGCCCCCAGTCTGCACCTGCGAGATCGTAATGGCGGTCCACACGGCGCAGATGCCTGACAAGCGCTCAGAATAGAAGCTAGGCTCTTCCCATTTCTCACCCTTACGCTTCCAACCCATGCGAATCCGGCCCTCCTCAGTATCAATTGCGCAAGTGTAGCCAATAACCAAGGGACATTTTTTAACAAATCGAGCTAAGAGCAGCTCTTTTAGTGGTTCGTAACGCAACATCATCATGGCCGCAAGCTTACCTAGCGGCGTGGCAGTTTGGATTGATACAATAGTTTCGACCTCGGCTTGAGCCACAACGGTCTTGGCAAAAAAGTTTAAAACCCAGTGGTACACAATCTCATTTGCATTTCTGCACTCATCGACAGCTTGTATCAGTGAATTGTAAATTTCCTGTAATTGTCGCTGTGAGTCCGTCAGCTGGCCCAACTTGGGCCGCACCTTTCGCTTTGCTTGGAAACAGAACGATTTCATCTGCTTGTTCTCAGTCACTGGTTTCAAAATTTGTGTCTTGATATCAGCAATCTTTTGTTTGTACTTTAAAAAGTCAGCCTCGATCTGAAGTCGGTCTATCAGCGCTGAGCCTGCTGCCCTGGATTTGGCTTTGGCATCGGCCTTTGCCTTGACTTCTGCTTCCTTCCGAGCTTTAGCCGCAGCCTCCTCCTCGGCCTTCTTCTTTGCAGCAGCCGCGGCCGCAGCAGCTTCACGTTCAGCCTTCGCTTTTGCCTCTGCTTCTGCCTTTCTCTTTGCAGCGGCCTCTGCCTCTGCCTTGCGTTTCGCCTCCTCTTCGCGGCGTTGCTGTTCTAGTTTGATCTTCTTTTGTTTTTCCTCCTCAATTTTTCGCAACCGTTCTTCCTCTTTCCGCCTTTCTTCTTCAATTCGTCGTCTCTCCGCCTCTTCGCGTTCCCGAATCACCTGCAGATGTTTCGCCAGGCGTTGTTCACGTTGCGAGGAAAGATCTTGAAGTGTCGATGCAATATGTTCTTGTTGCGCAAGATATTTACTCGTTAGATCTTCTCGGTACTGTCTGATCTCGTTCTGGTGGGTGGTTTGATATTTTGATGAATCTTCAATGGCGTTCCATTTTTGCAGTGTATCGTGCAGACTTAGGTTTGACTGATCGTTGGAGGGAGTTGATTGACTGGAGGTCGGCGCAACATTTATCAACGCCAATCTGTCGGATATCGATGAAAGCAAATCTTCTCTCGCTTTAATTCTTTTGTTTAGTTGAGTAGATGCAAATCCATCGTCGTGATCTTGTTCAAAATCACTCTCAACCTCTGGTGTACTGGCTTCATCCTCGTCGGAATCAGAGGGGTTCACAGGAAACTCCTCTTCTTCAGAATCCGACCATAAGGAGTCCTCATCAGAGTCGTATTTGTTATGTTTGAAATCGTTGGAAAAGCTGTGCGATGCCCGAGTCTGGATCCGTTGTGCCGCTCTCGTTGGATCTCTGTGTGGTGAAAAAAACATAGCGTCGAGGGTGTTTGGTACAAAAAAAAATTTAGTAAAATAAAAATTGAGATACCAAGTTGATAAAATCAAACGCTTTAATTAATTGTCCAAATCGTATACAAACAGACCAGTTCGGTTTCTATATGGTCTAAGACTGGTTCAGGGTACGATAGTGGTGGGGTTTTTAAAGTCAAGTTAAGATGGGAGAGAAAAAAAAATAATGATACTATTGCGTGAATATATGGGTCCTGAGTAGTTATGGTCCTTAACAAAATCTCATCTTTCGCTGCTTGTCGAAGGAAAAAAAAAAAAAATTTCAAACCTCCTTCTCTGATTTGACCATCACTAAAACATCTATCATTGTCAGCCCAACCTCCCAGCACATATACTAGCCATGTCGTCCCTTAGAGCGCATCAGATGCTTGTGCGAGGCTTCCACACCTCTTCGCCTACCCTCAAGGCTTCGGTTAACATTAGAAAGCCTGTTCATCACACAGTCAAGTTCAAGAACGCCCAGGTCTCGTCGCGTTTTAGAGAGCTGTTAATCCCCAAGAACTCTATCCTCTCCAGCGCATTTAAACCTGTTGCTACCAACCCCGACCGTGTCGCCGATCATCACTCTAACACTGTTGCATCAGATCTTTTGCTTATTAACTACAACCACAGAGGTGTCGACAAGATTGGTCAAAAGTTTCGTGAGTGGGATGGTACTTCGCCTTACCATCTGAATCGTACTGTTAAGCCTCCTCGTGGAACCGTTGTCGAGACTCCCAACGTCAAGCGTAGAACCGATAAGAACGTTCCTAAAATTACCGGCATCTCTCTCAATACTTTTGTTAAAGAGGGACGCGAAAACACCGACGCTGTTATCCCCGCCATTCTTCAATTACAACAAATTACTGGTGTCAAGCCCCGCGCCGTCTACTCGAAAACCAACGTTCCTACTTGGAAGCTTCGCAAGGGTGTTCTCATTGGTGCCAAGGCCCATCTTGAGGGAAGAGAAATGTCACAGTTTCTGTCGACCTTATCAGAAATTGTTTTACCGAGATCAAAGACTTTTACCGGTATTTCAAACGCTGCTGGTGACAGATATGGTAACATCGCTTTTGGTCTGACTGCCAACGATGTCAGATTTTTCCCTGAGATTGAGGGTAACCAAGAACTCTGGCCCCGTACTTTTGGTATGGACGTTACTATTCATACCACTGCTCAGGTTGATCCTGATGCCAGAATTCTTCTGAGTGCATACGGTCTCATTTTCGAGGGCAAGGAGAAGTTCCCTGCTAGATGGTAAATGTGGTTCGTATTTGTTGATAATCTTTGTAAAAAAAAACATTTGTAAATAAAATTAAAAAAATGATAAACCCTTGTATAATAGAAAATAAAACCTGTCACATTAGCTACAAATCTTTCCCTTCATATGCTTGCAACCTAGTTGGCCAGAGCCTTCTTGCTGGCAGTGGCAGAGACATGCTGTCTCTGAAGCTCAGCAACACGGTCACCTAGCGATAAAGCGAGACCCTGGCCCTTAGATCTAATTCTAACATGACCAGTAATTTTTCCATTGCTGTCCTTCTCAATTGATAAGTTAGCAAGCGCGTCTTCGCCAAATGTACTTCTGGCATGCAGGTTGGCACTCAAGAACTGGCAGTCATCCTCTTCTTCATCGCCTAAAGCACTGGTAGTCAGACAAGCCATATTTGTGTTCTTCATCAGGTAAGACAAGAAACCTCTAAGCGAGTTCCACTGGACAGAAATGTTGACCTTGTTCTCCCATTCAAACTCACTCCACATAGTGCGGAATTCAGTCTCTGAGTAGTTGCCAGGCTTGATGTAGTCCATAATGTCAACATGAACATCGTTCAGAATGACAATGTTACCATCGCTACCTGAGTGGCCCTCATAGATAACGTTACCAAAGATAACGCCGGCATCAGCAGAAGAGACTCTAATAGTAGCCTGAACGCTGTGAAAGCTCTGAGGACCGACGTTCTCTGGAGTGGGCAGGTTAAAGACCTTGAGATCACCAAGAGTAGCAAACTCGACAAACAGATTCTGAAGAGTGTCAAAAGTCTGGTTGAAAATCAAAACATCCAAGACAATATCAAACTGATTGACAGTAACGTACGCCTCAACATAAACAGGATCGGAGTAACCAGTAAGCTGAACAACTCTACTAAGCTTAGAAGTGGGCTTCTCAGTAGCCTTCTCGGAAGAGCCAATGGCTCTGATAATGTCTTGCTCGAGATCATCAGCAGTGTTCTCAGCAATGGTAGTAGCAGCAAACTGTCTGAAAACGACGCTCTCGTCGACTTGGGTAGAGTTCTTCTTCTTTTCAATGGCGTTGGTCTCGGCGCGCTGCTTAACCTGAGCCTGAACAAGAACCTTGAATGCGTTCTTACTGTCAACAAGGAAAGCCTCTTCAAACTCATCCTCCTTGTAACCTTCAGCGAGAACCTTGATGCAAGAGAAAATACGGTCAGAGGTGTCTTCGTCAATCTTCTTTGTGACAATCTCAGATTCGCTGACTCTGAGAATCGAAGTAAGAATCAGCAAAGCCTCAGCACGGAGAGCATTCTTTCTGGCCTCGTTTTTGCTGATCTTCTGGTATCTAAGGACCAACTTGGTAAGAGTAGAAGCCAGAACAGCGGCGACAAAGTAGTTTCCGGTGAGAATGAGATGCCTAAGAGGAGGTCTGTTAGCCTTGTGCTCTTCGGAGTGCTCCTTCGAAGTGAAAGAAGATTCAGTAGCATAAGTACCGTCAGCGAGAATCTTGGGTTTGTGAGACTCAACAGGCTTTTCTTCGGACTCCTCCTCATCGCCGTTAGCTAGATGGCGTCTTTCAGAAGCAAGAATAGGGATTTCTCCCAAACTCTTACGAATGTGGATCCAGGCATCCTGGATGTCATGCTCTTCCAAGCTGTATTCACCAATAATCCACAGAGCACCTCTGTAAACAGTACCGCTGCGAACAGTTTCCAAAGTTTGCAAAAGGCGCTTAAGAATAGATGATCTAAGGTTCGGGAAAATTTCGACAACCTCCTTAACGAAAGAGATCACATCAACAGCAGAGTTGGAGTTACTGTCGCCGACAAAATCAAGCAGCAGATCAACGACGCTCGCGGCAACCTCGACAAACTTGATGGCACAAGAGTGAATGGCCTGGATCAAAAGCTGTCTGTATTCTGAGTTCTTGTCCATGTCCTGAGTGACGGTCTTGGAAAGTTCCTTCTTCAAAAACTTAACGACGTCATCAACATTTCTGCTGGAAACCATGCCAAGGGCAATGTTGAGAACCTTTCTACGGACATCCAGATCAGGACTGGAAAGAGCTGCCAGGATGTCAATTGTGAGGTCGTTAAGAATGTTAGGGTTTTGTAAATGAAGCTCTTCAACTCTTTCAAAAACAATAAGCTTGACATTATTGTCAGACTCCTTAACGGCGAGCTCAACCAATTTGCTGGCAGCACCCTGAATAGCCTTAGGGTCGGAAGAAAGTTTGGTCAGAGCATTGGCAGCCTCGTAGATAGCAGTGTTGGAGGAAGACTCAAGAATATCAAAGACAATAGACAAATAGGAGTTTTTGAGCTGAGGGTTGATAATGGCATCTTTGCGAATGAACTCAATAACAGCCAACTGCAGAAGATCGTCCTGAGTCGCAATGGGTTGAGCCTTTTGCACAAGGAACTCAAATGCTTTGTCGCGGTCCATGTTGCTGAGAGCAACAAAAGTATTGCGAATACAAGTAGCGTCAGTTTCCGTGGCCAAAACCTCGGCGAGGAGCTCAGCAGCGTTGGGGATGTGGTGAGGAGCGTAGGTCGAGATAGTGTAAACGGCGAAGATAGCGTTCTTGCGGACGTAGGCGTGTCTGTGCTCGAGGCAGGAAAGAATTGAAGGGACCAAAGGATCCAGAAGATCGGGCTCGCGCAACTTGCAAAGGAATCTTAAGGTCGCACCTCTGATGTATTCGTTGGGGTGTCGGAGATCATTTCTAATAGCATTGCAAACCAAAATCATTTCTTGCTTGAGAGTTCCATCGGCTTGACGCTTGGGGCAAATTTCCCAGTAAAATTGGAGCAGCTTCTTGAGCTCCCTGTTTTTCGAAGGCATCACAAACCGGATAATGTGCATTAACAGCTGTGAGTGAGGCTCGCCATTGACCATGATAACGAGGAGACGCTTCATGGCATCAATTTTAGCATCATCACTGCCCTTTTCAAAAGTATTCTTAAACTCTTGAACAGAGGGTTGGTCTGCCGCATTGGCCTATAATAAAGTTAGCTTGAACAATTCAAAAGGCGATGAGGAAACTTACATCGTAAATCATACAGTATTGTGACATTTTGTTGTCAAGATTGGTGTTATGAAGGGTTGAAAGAAGGAGAAGCGGACAAGTGTTGGAAGTTGAAAAATAAAAAGTGCAACGTGTAATAAATATTGGTCACGTGGTTTATGTTATGCTTTACCATAATTCCGTGAGTAGTGAAAAAACCAGCCATTATTTCGTCCTCTTCCATCCACTTACAACCACTAACATTGTCAAATTAACCTAATGGAACTCACACTTTATGGAAAAAAAAAATAAGAAATATATTTCAAAGGAATAAATAGAAACAAATAAACGACTTAAAGTTCTGTGGCGAGGACAATTGCCGACTGAATATCACTCAAAGCAAACCGCGGCAAGTGGCCAATATACAGGGCATTAGAGGAAACCAGACTCACGAATTTGTTCTTATCAAGCTTATTACCGGCATTCTGCGAGGCATTAAAGTATTTTTCAGCTGAAGCTGGACTACAGTAACCGGGGAAAAGCGAGTCATCGTCAGAGCGGCCTGGCCATGTTGAATACGTGTAAGTCAACCCCATTTGAAGAGCCCTCAATATGCGGCCAACCTGGTAAGTTTCATGCTTGTGGAAATCGTTGTTAAAGATACGCTCTAGCTCGCGGAATCTGTTTTCAAAGTAAAGTGTGAGTACTCTAGTCAGACACATTTGGAAAATCAGCTCTTTAATAGAAGAACGGAGGTCTGCTGGTAGTCGCATAACAATATCGCTGGTTTGTATAAACATTCCAACCTCCTTTTGCAAATGGGACCGAGACACACTTGTCATGTCCTCATATTTTGCGTTATTAGATGTAGTATCGGTCTTAGTATTAGGTAAAGTCGGATTGTTGGTAACTGACGGGGAACTAAATAATGCATAGGTGTTTGGTTGAGGAAGTTTCAGTGATCTGTCAACTGAGTTTAGTAGCGATGACCATGAGTTGTTACGTGAAGACGAGGGCAGAGAAAATGAGTTACTTGGGCTCCCAGGATTAGAGAAAATGCCCGAACTTTGTCTAAATTCCAGAAGATCTGGCGGCCATTCTTGTTGTTGTTGTTGTTGTTGCTGCTGTTGTGGTTGCGGTTGCAATTGCTGTTGCCGTTGTTGTTGTGACTGTTGTTGCTGCTGATAAATTTGCTGCTGTTGGATCTGAATGTTATCTAACGGTTTCCTTATAGAAGACATTTCAAGACAGGAAGTATCTTCGATTTCATTCAAATCCGGTATCAGGTCTTGGGGGAAACCATAGATCAAGCCGTTAGAAGTGTTGGCTAATTGAGACGGCTGAATTTTTGGTTGCCCTAAAGATTGAGGATTTGTTGTTTCAGCTGGCGAAACTGATGATGCAATTGGAGGGAGGTCAATGTTGGTGAATGAGTCTGGGATGACATTAGAGTTGACCTCTCTTGAAGGCCTACAATGGTTTTGCGCCTTGCGGGTATTGAAAGGCTTTGAAGCAATCAAGCTCGTGTCATTGGTGGCCAAGTCTGAGTCCTTAGAAATGGCGAAAATCCGTTCAAACTTGACGCCGGCTCTAGCGAAAAGCTGCATTAACTCGCTGTTGTTCTCCTTGATAGCAAGCTCCACGCCCGTTTCATACAACTCTCGGAACAAAGTCTCAAATCCGTTTACTGTAGATTGCAACAGGACAACGCGTTGTTCAAGATTTTGGATGGCAGACTCCTTTTTAAGGCGATAAGTTCGCTGTGCATCTCTGATTTGGGCTCGGCGGCGCTCAGTTTGAGATTGAGCGGAGCGCTGAAGTCGGGGTCGACCACGCTTTCCCTTAGGCTTTTCCGGGCATGAAGAAGTTAAGCCAATGTCATTCATCGGGTCGCTCATTGTGTCACTGGGCATAGTTAGTAGTTTGCTAGACGATAAGAAGGTGAAATAACAGTTAATTAAGCAAATGATGCCAACGGCTCATCTAAAAATGCGGGCAAATGTATGAAAAAAAGAAAGAAAGAAAAAAATAAAAAAAGTTATGCCGTCATTTTTTTTTTATTTTTTTTTGAATCATTTTAATACTTGACAGCTCCCCAAAAACAATATATTGGAGGTGGCAGGTTCCTTTTTTTTCTTTGGTCGGTCGATACTGCTAGTCTGCCATCGGTATTTATTTGAAAGTCCTAAAAGATGCCAGAATTTTGCCTGCAAGGGCCGGGTCGGTGAGCAAACGTACTCACATTTTTCTTTTTTTGGTTTTTTTTTCCCAGCGGTTGCTAAACAAGAGGACAAAACAAGCTGTGTAAGCTTCAAAAATTAAAACCTGCACATTTCTCGGAGAAAATAAAAATAGAGTACCGTCCAGCTGGTACAATTTTTTTTTTTTTTTTTGGGTTTATGAAATAATGGTCCAAATTTCCCGCCGGTCTCCAGAGCCAGGTATCTATATGTTGTTTTTAGCCGAGGGTTCTCAAGGTTCATAAATACTGATGATAAGACCTTCAAAAATGAGAGGAGGAGTTTTATAATAAAATCTGTTTCTTTAGGTGTCCTATGTGTAATTATATACGGAGATCATATCAGGCTTACCTTGGTCTGGGGCTATTTGTAACGCGCCTGCACCTGTAGGCGCGGAAATTCGGGAAGGCCGGAATTCTCCCATTAGCCGCAAGACCCCCTCATGGAGGGAGCCCGGTAAGCTGGTCTCAAGCGAATCAGGAAAACCTGACGCGCATCTGGTGCGGTCGTCGTTTTCCGCAAGTACTAAGTCAGTAAAACCTGGCCTATGCCGCCAATTGCTCACATGCTCTGGGACAGGATCATGAGAGGAGGGGTTTACTTTATGAAAACGATACACTTGTTTAAGGGATGATTACTTTTTTTTTTTAGGATTACTAGTAGCTCTGAATGTTTCTGCTAAATTCCGTAAATTTATTTCATTAGTGGTGAAATTACGAACGATATTTGTTTCTAAACTACATTATCAGTTTATCAATACTGTTCTCCAATCTTTCTTAACAACAAAGCTCGTATTGAATAGTTCCTAGAAAGTCATTGCCATTAAACTACTTTTTTTAATTTTTGTGACAACATAAAAATTCCTCGTAAAATTACAACAAAGCTGGGTTTTTTTCAAGGCTAACAACTAGTTATGTGTAGTATACCTTCAATCATGTCTCATCTTGGAATGAATTTTGCTTACTGGCTGCTGGCTAACTTCTCCAGTTTTATTCATGCTAATCTGAGCAGTAGAATAAGATTCATATCTTACTCTACTATATTGAGTTACTGCTACGTAACGCATGAATGGCATTGGCAAGATTTCCCGCTATCCGCTTGTTTGACAGTGTAACCTGAAATATCAGAGGGTCCCCTCATTTCTTGAACATGAGAAGAAAAAAAAAAAAAAAAAAAAGAGATTTGCATGCAAGAACCAAACAGGTCCAGTTTGGATCCTGCCTTGGAATAATGACTTAACTACATTTGTATATCTACACTTTTTTTTTTTTTTTGACAGGCATTAGTCTAACAGGTATAGATTTAAGACATGTATCGATGGAAACCATACTCAAAGGATAGTGTTCTATACCAGTCATTTACTATTAACTCACAACTTTGAAATAAAAATTAACATTTAATTGACGGATCTAGGTAGCTGTAGTACATCTATTAAAATTCTCACAACATGCCAAGGTTTCCAGTGCTCTTTTTTTATCAGTAATGTCTTTACTTGTACACAATTTCTAGCCTGGCAAGTTCATCATGGCAAGTCCCTTTAGATGTTAAAAAGTCTTCCTCCCAGCAAACAAAAAAGCTCAGTGAGGTGTAATACTAGCAATGACGTAGTAGAATCAATTAAAGCGCAGACAGTGTGAATCATTTAAATATTGGGTCCCAGGTGCCTTGCTTACGAGACTACTAAATGGACAAAAATGAAGTTGACAACGGGTAGCCTTAACTACAAGAGAGGGTTAAGTTCACTCGAAAAAAGCCTAAAAAAACGGTACAGTCAAGCTACCCCATGTGGCGTATCTCTGAGCCTTTCAACCTTGTTTGATTCATTACTACGTCAAAATTTCATGCATTGTCGGCCCGATTTGACAAACCAAGCATTGTTTATATTTTTAAAAAAAAAAAAAAAAAAAAAAAAAGGCAATACTCAAATAGATACATTTTTTTTTGTATGAAATTTTAGTTACTCCAGCATTAAAAATCTTAAAAAAAAGTATTACGGTATCCTGAATCCTGTCCAGGCCCGAGTGTTCAGATCCTCCAAAATGCTGTGTGCTGAGACACTGTCGGGGGATAGACACCATGCTTTCTCTACCCGCTGGCGGGTTCAACCACAGAAATGTCTGGGTTAGCTATAAATAATTTAATCTTTTGTGAAACCAGCTCCTCATTCAGCGTGCCTAAACTAATTTGGCTTAAAGTTTTCGACGATGGGGACGGGGAGCTCAATTTTTTGCGATAGTTGCTGTCAATGAAATACATTTTATCAAGCGCCGATGGAGTAGATGAAGTCGAAGAGCCTGGTGAAGATGTTTGAGACGAGGTGTAGGAAGAAAACTTTGACGAGGCTGATGAAGAAATTGAAGAAGAGGAAAAAGAGCGGCGGTTTGTTGACACATTTGAGCAGTCCAAATGAGCAACTTCCTTCGTGTTGGAAAACATGGCAAGTCCAACTTCTTTATCTTTATAAGTTAAGAGTCGTGACCGCTGCAAATCATCAAACTCAAATCCTGGCATACCCGCATCACTCATCTTTCGAATAGACTGCTGATAGGGATCATCATCAAACAATTCGTCCTTTATCTCTGTCGACAATAGTCTGGGGCGTAGGTGCGAGTGTCGGATATCTATTGTTCGCTTCTGAACTTCTTCGACTGGTGACTTGGAGAGTAAAAGACTCTTTCGTCGAATATGAGAAAAGCTAGGGCTTCTGCTTATAATACTTCTCCGTCTCGAAACTTTCCCTTTATTCGATGCCTCATCATTGTTTTCGCTTTTGAGGTTGCTGTGGTTTGTAGCGTACTCATTAGCAATTCCAATGGGGATACCCCAAACGCTGGCCGGAATGTCACACCACGTTGCTGCCTTTCTTCTTCTCATCTCCTGAACATAAAAGCTGCCAGAGGCATTACTATGCTGGTCAGATTGAATTGTAAAAGAAGAGTTTCTGCGCAACTGAACGGACTGCTGGCTCTCAATAGATAAATGTCTCGTGTGCTTTAGTCTTTTTCCCGTCAGTTGGCCTTGATTAGGGCAACTTTTAGGACTGGCAGGACCTGGTGACAAAGAGAGAGGGGTGGGTGCCATTTTACTCGTCATATTTGACCCTAGCGATTGACTTCTTGATAGAGGGGCCTTGGGTACTTGCTTTTCCAACGAATTATTCCGGCTAACGTTGCTGCTGTTTCTTCGGCCATTTTGGGAAAGCTGATGGCCCTGGGGAATCGCTTCCATGGGTGCTAGGTTGGACCCGGAGGGGTGGCGATGGCCTATATTGCCAGTCTGTTTAGGTTCAGAATTTGTAGCTCTTGACAATGGTGGGCGGCTCGTAGTACTTGAGAGGTTTACAGCACTAGTAGAATGTTTGATCTGGGTAGGAGACTGCAAAGCCAGTTCCTGAGAGCCTGGATTTTTAATGTTTAATGGTGGCGTCTGGTGCACGTAATCATTGTAAGTCAAAACCGATATGCTTTTTTTGTGGAGAATTTTCAGCCGCGATTGAGAGTATCTCGGAATGTAAAACTCTATGTCTTGTTCAAATTGAGTAGCAAGCGGTTGACTTTGTGCTAGTGGCTGTTCTAGCGGCTCTATAGATATAAAGCTTGTTTGCCTTTTGATGTTACCAGAAGGCCCTTGGCTGATCAAAGTTCTCGAGCCGGGTCGATTAGTGGTTGAAGCGGGTGCAAAAGAGTTTTTGAAGACAATCTCTTGCGGGACAATATTGGGGTTTCTGGTGTCTTCAAAGCTAGTTGCAAGAGAGTGAGCGCGCTTGTTGATAGAGGGCATCGATAGCGATCTGGGGCGTTGCTCTCTTACTAATGCATGATTGCTTGTGCTCTTTTGCTGAAAAGACGCCAAGTTAGTTATGGAAACTGGACATGGCTGAGACATTAGAGAAATCTGTTGAATGCTATTTTTAATATTGATTGAGACACGAGGATGATCCATGCTAGAGCAGTGATTCTAATTCTACTGTTTTTGTTACAGAAGCGGTCTGTACGACTGCCGGTGCGACTAGGAAGAACTACAGCAGAAGAGTCTTTTTGAGACAAGGAATATCTAGAGGAGAATAGAAATCACGAAAAGGTGATAATTAACAGAGAATGTTAAAAATAATGAAAGATGAGAAAGAAGAAATTGATAGGAATATATACCATATGCCTTGAATAAAGCCTTCTAAAACAATATAGTTAGTCTAAGGCAGCTTGAATTTAATTGCTTGTGCATCACCCCAAATTAAGTTTGACTTTTAAACGCCATGATGCTTCGTGCGTTTTTTTTCTTGTCTTCGCAGCGGCATCTCCAGATAACTGTACTAATATGGTTATGTAGGCTTAGCGTCATGACAAGGAGCAGAAACTCTGCCTTCTACGACAAAAAAAAAAAAAAAAAAAAAAAAAAAAAAGCAGACATACTTCTGGCATTATCTTTGACTAAACCTTTGCGCTGCCATTGTCATCATGACTCTAAACCCCTGTATCCAATAAATGGAGCTTGAAGAAACACTCCAGGCAATTTTTTTTAAAAAAACCCTTAATTTCTCGCCATCTCGAAGTTTACCATCGTAAACTCATGACCTCGAGCTCTGTAATCATTGTGAATCAATAAAGAACTTCTAGTAATTTAACAGCCTTCTAGATCGGCCCACTAAACTAATTAAGATATGGGTGATGTTGCGTGCACATGCAAAACTCAGCTCGGGTGCTTGTCAATGTATTTCCTGGCACTTGTATGATTACTGTTTCAATTTTTTTTTTTTTTAAAAAAAAAAAAAGGTTCACTAAATAAAACAAAGAGAACAATTGCTTTGGTTTAAGTTGGGTTCCTAACATTAATTTCTCTTTTTGGCTCTTTTTCCCTTGTCCCGACAATTTGGGAGACTCATGATACGAATTTTCACATCTAGCGGTCTAGCCTTAGCCTCTATTGCCTATAGTAAAGAGAAATGTAATGAGTTAGGTTTGTAATCCTTTTTAAGTCTATTCAAGAAATTTTGCCCAGGATATTCAATGCTCAAGCTGACTTGAAAGATTGCCCCTCAGGTGTCTACATCGTGCTAGCGGCATAATTTGAGTGGACTGAGCCGATTGAGCATTTAATATATCAGCCATTCAAGTCAAGGTCGTAGATGTAGCCAGGATACGCCAATTGAACTTACTCGAAAAGGGTGTGCGCTATTGGGGTTTTTTATTAGGAGTTCGGGGGGTTTAATATCTTCTTGCCTGAACAAAAACGTGCAGCTAGACCCCAGACTGACGATTTCATGCTTCAAGTGTTTGATATCAAATAAGTAGTTATCCTTTAATTAAAACATCCCTTTGATGATGATAGTTGTGTATTGTTTTTCAAGCCAAGCTTACTATTCATTCAATATCCATTAAATGACATCTTCTAGATGATTAGTAAAAGACGTTTACTATACTTAGCTGAGTAAGGAATTCTGACGTAGCATGATTGTGTCACGATGCATTACCCGTCGGCAAGGTGTGTCGTGACAACACTCTACATTATTACAGGATTTCTAACTAAAATTAATCGCATCCTATTTTAAGAAAACCATAAAATATTATGAATAAAGAGCTGGTCAAGGCTCTAGTGTCTCGAGTCCCTTGCTGTTGCTCCAACTCTCGAGTGCCAATTGTTTTTCGGCAAATTTTGTTCTTTTGATTCGTACAAATTCAAATGCATAAAATAGCGGATTCGAAGCTAAGGATTTCACTTGTTCAAATGCCAGGGTTTGATTAATGAGTTATCAGTTATTATTAACTCAATTAGAGGGGCTATGAGAACAGATGAGATGTGCTTTTCACTTCGTTTACTATACCATATCGAAACTATCACGTTGTCTATTAAGGTTATAAAAGTTCTTTCTGTGAGTTTAATTTTTCAAACATTTACGACCTCTTATGCGGTATGCATAGATCTCTGATACATAAATATTCCAGCCGCAATGAAATGCATCGAAGCCCAAGTGGTCGCACATGTAAATTGACCCTCATTAAATTGCACTATAAGCTGTATATATACCATACTCCCACCTAACTTCTTGTCTCAAATTAGAGCTCAAAGTTATTGATGTAACAATAAATGAGTCTCCTGCCTTTACCTTGAGTGCTTCTAGTAACTAACGTGAGACTGAAGAGAACAACAGACACTATCACCTCAAATGCTAACTTAAGGTGTTCATACTCAGTATCCTGTGGAATTGAGTAGTTAGAATTATAGTGCACTATTGCAATCTCGTAACCAGATCCTTTGTCAAGTTACCATAGTAGACATAGTTCATGGTCCCATTGTGATTCGTATTATCTCGTTTGTACTTGCCTTAGGTAGAATAATTACTACAATTAAATTATCTGTTAAGATTTATAAATTACTAGCGTTTCTTAAATATGGAGATATGTGATTGTTATTGTTTTTTTTTTTTTTTTTTTTTTTTTTTGGTGATTTCTGGCAGACTCGATACGCTGATATAGTAGATACAACGCCATCTGATTTTGTTCTGGAGTTCCAGTGATTGTAATCATTCTCTCTGTGCTGTTTAGGCCACCAGGAACAATCTTGGATCCAGATGATCCAGCCTGCTGGTCGACCTCAGACGGCTCATTGACTCTAATGACAGACCCGGAGCTCTGTCTAATTTCGTTAATTTTTGTACCACCCTTCCCGATAATAGCACCAACCATTTCATTAGGAATGTAAATATGTTGTGTCAAGGGTTGACCGGGTGTTGCAGACAGGGCTTGCATTTGGGCTTGTTGCATACCACCTTGTGTGTTGGAAATCTCGTCATCAGCAGTAGCATTAGGAATCACGTTCGCAGTACTGGCAGAGGTGTCAGTTGTGGGCGCTGCTGAAAAAACAACAGACCCTCCAGCAGCAGCATTATCCGAAGCTGAAATCAAATAGGGATTCAGAGCAGCTAACGTGCTATTTAGCATTTGTCTCTGGAATGTGTCAGGATGCCCGTACAAGCCAGTAACCACTCTTGGAACGTATAGAATTAGAGGGAAGTAGGCTAACGTTTTCTGGTTTTTCCCATAGATGTCTGCTAAACTTTCAATTGCACTCTTTACTTCTTGCAAGTTACCCCTCACAGACAGTGACCGCTCAGAGGATGATGGCAGCTGTGATCTAGAGAGTTCTAATTTGGCTTTGGTGGAGTTTTCTATGAGTTTAAGTTGGGTCTTTTCCGGTAAGTCGAGAGGTGATTTTAATGTGCTGATTACCAGTTGCTCAGGCACTAATAGTCTAATTGAGATAGACTTAGTTTCTTGACGTTTCTCCTCTTCCTCGTTCACAGCGGCAACAGGGGCTGCGCCTTTAGTCCGGCCTTTTTTGCTTCCTGTGCCTGTTATAGACGTAGCGCTTGTAGAAGTAGAATCTGAACCCGGAAAGTGTCTTCCCCAGTTGGTTTTCGCCGCGAATTCAGCAACCCGGCCTAGGATCTCTGCCAGGCTGCGCGAGTCGGCTTTAATAGTAAGAATTCTTTCGTTAGCGCCTCTAATCTTTTCACCAATAATAAACGAGTCACTCATAGCCTTCAAAGGCTCAAGTATTCCCTTTTCGTTAGCCTCGATAGCATCACCGATGGTGGTTGAAATAATTGACCTCAACGAAACAGATGTCTCCTCGGTAGCCTCAGGCTCAGCGTTGGCAGTCACAGTATCCCCATCGACATTATTGTTAACTCTTTTGAATTCAGGTCCTTCAACAGAACCTTCACTAAGACGTCGCTTCGACATTATGTACAGAATTGAAGTTTTGTTGTTGTTAGTCCAAGCGTGTGATGTCGCAACAGTGGTGAAATTTGGGATTTCAAAAGTGTTGGATTTGATGGCTCGATGGGTGGGGGAGAATTTTTGATTAGTGTAAAAGCCCTAACCTTGAATTTATGTTTCCAACGGTTATTCTTCCTTCAATAAAATAGCAAGCCGGATAGGACGAGTAAATCTGATAATAGAAAAAAAAAAGTTTTACTGAAAAATTGTCAAACACATTTTTGAAGTCCATATCTTTCGATGAACGAAATTATGTGTTTTTACATGTCTGATTTAATTTTAATAGATTTAAAGACTTTAGAAGCTTCAACAACATATGATGATTGAAAAATTAACCAAATTACATGGGCAGATTTCCTAACCCAGCCAAATCCCTAACCCAGTTGGGAGATTATCATTTTTTTTCTTTCCAAAGAAATGGAAAATTTTGACCCAAAAAGTTTGAAAGACTCGACAACCCGATCATCACCAGCTTCAGCTGCCATAACTTCACAATGCCAGAAATATTACCTCCGTATTCTATTTCTGAGTTGCCTCAGACTTCAAGTAAGCTCTCTTCTAGAGCCTCTACTTCTTGTAGTTTGTCAAAGCTGTATCTCGGCATTTCGCACAGCTCCTTGGCCATCTACTCGCTAAAGTCTACCCCAAAACTTCTCTGGACCCATGCGATTTCGCCTGTCACGGAGGTACTATCGGTCCTGGCAGTCAATATCCCTGGTGAAGATAAATCACAATTTCTTTATTACTCTACTTTATCAAAGTATGGCACCGGTTCCTTACGTCGCATTCTTATTAAATCCCATCAGCAACAGAACGAAGATCAAGAAGAAGATGTTATTCTTGAAAAGACTGAACCCATTATCGACATTAGAGCTTCTAACGACGGCAAATACATTTATTTGCTTTTCAAAAATGGTGATGTCCAAGGTCTTGCTGTCGAAGAGAACGGTGAAGCGAAGGTTCAATGGACCTCGAAGAACTCCAACGAATCCTCTGAAGTCATTTTCCACAACCACTTGACCTCAGGTCAAGCCAACCTACCTGAAGACGGCATTTTGGTTACCGTTTTGAAAGATACCAAATCAAAGAAGTCGGCATCCTTCTTTGTGCGAATGATCGCTTTAGACGAAACGGAAGGAAGGGAACTTATCAACAACACTGTCAAGACCAGCACAAACAATGGGGTTTTCGCTCTTCACCAGGGATCACTTCTTCATTTTGATCCGCACACCTTCTCTCTTTCTACATACACTCTCCCTCATCTTGTACACTTATCGACGATTCAAGTTCGTCGTAATCAGAAAACTCCCACGGAAAAAGCCAGTGTGCTTCCTGTGGGTACCAACAGAATTCTGTTATCTTATGATAGCACCTTAAAACTCGTCGACACTAAGTACAACACTATTCTTTTCAAGCGTGTTTTAGATAAGCCTATTCAGTTGGCGGCTTTCTCTATCAAGAATTCTCTTGCTATTGGCTTCACTGGCACTGAAATCATCAGCTTACCGGTTGAACCTGGTACTGGTAGTCTTTTAGAGTCTCTCGGTAAAGGTGTTACTGTTCATGATGGTAAATGGGATCTGGTTCATTCTTCATTTGTTTTTGATCAGGATCTTAGTTCTGAAGATTTCATCAAACAGCAAACCAATATCACGGAGCAACAGAAAGAAAAGGCTGCTGACTTTCTCAAGACTTTATTCAGCCTACTCAAAAAGGGTTCTACCGAAGCTTATGAGAACTGGGCTATCGCATATCTTAAGAATGAGGAATGGACTGGCAATGCTAAGGAAGTTCCTAAGATTGTTGCTTCTTCTGAAGAGAACCTGATTTATGATGCTTCAAACGACCGTGAAGTTGATAGTGGTTTCATCTCTACTCTTGTTGGACAAATTTTTGCCTCTAAAAACACGAATATTGATCAGATCAACCCTGCTGATCTAAAGCTTCCCAAGGTGTCTGTAGACAGATTACTGGTGTATCTGTTGACCCATCCTTTATTTCCTACCCCTCAATTTCCTAGTCTGTTGACTGTTCTGTCACCTAATCCTAGATTCTACAGACAAGCCATTGTTACTGCTCCCAGTCTTAGTAGTGATCAGGTGGTGTCGGCCCTTCACGCTGAAGATGATGAGACTTTCAGGGATGCCATTACTCGTCTATCTGATGAGTTTGGCTCTAAAATCATTACTCAGTCTATCAAGTCTGTGTTCAAGAGCTCTGAGCAGGAGGAGTCACATGTTACAATTATTGTCAAACTTGTTGAGCGCATGCAGAGATTAGACATTGGATGGTCTATCATGTCTAATTTTATTGATGCTGGTGGTCTCTTTGCTTGGGACGAACAAGCTGTTACTTCCCTGAAGACTAGAGTCGATCAAGAAATTGAAGATATCCGCACCGGTAGTGATGCTCTTGCTATGTTGGAGGAGGCTCTGAAGCAGGCCAACATTGCTGAGGACAACACTGTTAAAAAGATTGGTATTAACGATACACTTGAGTCTATTCCTTCTATTGATGAGCAGCCTGTTGTTACTGCTCCCTCTAGCAAGAGCAGCAATACTGGTGGTGACAAGGAGACCAGAAACGGACCTGCTCTTATCTCCGCCCACGAACAGACCGTCAACCGTCTTAGCGCGTTACTTTCTTTCAATGGTACGAACAAGGTTAATTTGCATAAGAGTGAAAGACTTGAAAACCTGGAAAGATCAGTGCCCCCTTACACTATTGAGAAGCTTATTCTGTAAAATGAATGAGAAATGTTTATATATCTATTGACTAGCTATGCGTTTTTTTTTTTTGGTTTTAATAATACAATATAGAATTTTTGTATAAACAATGTCTCGAAATGGTTCACAAGATTCTATCCCATAGCCGAGTTCAACATATGCTCCTAGCTATTCATATATCTATTGCCCTAACCCATTTGCAATGTATTTTTATTGTTGGCTAAATTTTCAGCTATGAAAAACTGGTAAAAAAATCTCAAATTGACTATGAAAATAAGCTGTAATGTTACTTTTAGTTTTATAATAAATTTCAATTGTTTTATTTCTTCGTTTTCTTGTATAAAAAGCTCCGTTTTTCAAATGTTCCGAACACTATTAGGCGGGACCTTGGTTCGTGCTGGTATTTACTGTGACGGAATTTATCAGAACCTTTGGTCCTAAAAAAATGAAACCAAAAAAAAAAATTTTGCAAAAATTTCATTACCGATCTGAAATACCAGAACTTCTCTCTGTTTGCTCATTCTAGAATCACCACCAACACCAAATATAATGGCTACTGATACTCGGAGTCTACAAGACGAGGAGCTCGACATCGACTTTTCTGATCTCGAACGCAAATACGCTGTCACTCTAGACGAGGGTCTTGAATCCTTTGTTGTGGTAGACGGTGCGCCTAAGGCTCCTGAAGCCAAGGTCCCTGTTCTGACCAAGGTTCTCAAGAAGCTTTTTGGCTCTGTGGGCACTATCAAGGAGGACGGTTTCCACATGCCTGTTGAAAACGGCGCCACCAAGGGCTTTCTCTTTATCGAATACGAAAATGCTAAGCAAGCTGCCGAAGCTATCAAAACCTACAACCACAAACGATTAGACGCTAAGCATACACTCCTAGTTAACAAGCTGTCGGATGTTGAGAGATTTGGTAATGACGAGACTATTACTGAGGAGTTTGCTCCCCCTGCCAAGACTGAATTCAAGCCTCGTGAACACCTTAGAAGCTGGTTAACCGATCCTAGCGCTCGTGAGCAGCTTTTCACGCATAGTAACGAAACCATTACCATCAATTGGTTCAAGAAAACTGAGGAACCTAAAATTGCTGGTAACCTTTATAAGGTTGTTGAAGGTCCGGCTCGCTGGTCTCCTCACGGTACCTATCTGGCCACTATGTACAACTTTGGTGTACAACTCAACGGTGGTTCCAGCTTTGACATTCTGGCTCAGTTCTTGCACTACAGCGTCAAGGCATTCCACTTCTCTCCTAATGAAAAATTCTTGGTTACTTTTTCTGACAGTCCTATCGGAAGCGTTAACGAGAATGATCCCGAGAACCCCAAGGTTCCTTTCAGTGAGCAGGACGTTGGTAACCAGGTCGTTGTCTGGGATGTGCTGACCCAGCTTCCTTTACGTTCTTTCCCTCTGCCCACCAACAGCAAGGGTGAAAAGCAACAAATCTCTTGGCCAATTCTGAAGTGGTCTGCCGACAGTAAATACTTTGCTCGTGTGACTCCTGGTGAGCAACTTTCTATCTACGAAGCCCCCTCTATGGGTCTGCTCGACAAGAAGAGCATTAAGATTCCTGGTATTGTTGATTTCGCTTTTGCTCCCACTAGCGTTCAGTCTGGCAACAAGGGTGAGGCTGATCAGATTCTGTGTTACTGGACTCCCGAGATTGTTAACCAGGCTGCCCGTGTCAGCATCATGTCTGTTCCTTCTAAGAAGGTTATTCGCACTAGAAACCTTTTCAACGTTTCTGACTGCAAGTTCCACTGGCAAGATCAGGGCAAGTACTTGTGTGTCAAAGTCGACCGTCACACTCGTACCAAGAAGCAAATTTTCACAAACCTTGAATTCTTCAGAATCACTGAGAAGGATATTCCCGTTGAGGTTATCGAACTTAAGGACGTTGTCGTTAACTTTGCCTGGGAACCCAAGGGCGATAGATTTATTGTCGTCTCTAGACCTGATGTCCCTGCTAATGAGAAGCCTGCTCCCAACTCTAATAAGTTGTCTTTCTACGGCTTAGAACGTAAAAAGAATGTGCAGGGCGGCTGGAAGGTCGTTCAATCTTTTGAGAAGAAAAACACAACTTCTATCTACTGGTCGCCTAAGGGCAGATTTGTTGTCACCAGTAACTTTGGTGTTCCCGGTGCCTCTCAAGCTGTCTTTGAATTTTGGGATTTTGAGACGGAAGTCAAGGAGGACAACTCCACCCCTCTTGTTCACATCGTCACTTCAGAGTATTACGGTATTGTTGATCTCGAGTGGGATCCCTCTGGAAGATATCTTGCTTTGTGGTCTATCAAGAACCAGCCGGGTTACAAGCTTCTCAAATTCAACGGCGAGCTTCTGTACGACAAGGGTGTCGACTATTTCCGTGGTCTTACCTGGCGTCCTCGTCCTGCTTCTGTTCTTTCTGCCAAGGAGCGTCGCAATGTTCTCAAGAACCTCAAGGATCTTGATGCCAGATTTGACGAGGAGGATGCCATGGATGCCGATGCTGCCATTAGAATCCTGGTCACTAAGAGACGTGATGCTCTTGCTTACTGGCGTAAGTGGCGCAAGGAGATTACTGACAAGCTGCATGCTGCCAAGTTCTCTACTGAGGAAGAGATTCTCAAGGAGCTGGAGTCTGGTAGCCAGGTGGTTGAGGAAGTCAGAGAGGAGATTATTGAAGAGACTGAGGAGATCATTAATTAGGGGAATAGTTTGGAGTAAATGTGTACTAGAGATGTAATATCAAAATAAATGAACCGAAAAGAAACCAATAAACAATGACCCATAACGCACGGTATAGAAAAGACCTGTGTGTTAATGGCTGGACACGACTTGTTAGTTGTGAGACAGTGTTATCATGACTTGGGTTAGTGCCAACGGTTCAAAAAAATAAAAATTGGCCGCCAGAATTTTTTGATTTTTTAGGATTTTTTTCCATTTTGGGTGAAACGAGTTGTCAGGCGTAAAAGCAAAAAAGCTCTCAGTTTCGGGGATTATTTTCCTATTTCTTCTCGCCTTCATCGGCACCTCTTCTTCTTCTTTTTTCTCCCTTTTAATTTTTTTGGTATTGGCTGGTCTCGTCTATCGAATAACTATTCATTTGGCGTATTTTTGAAATATTTTGCGACATTTAGAAGGGGGTTTTTTTTCGTTTGTTTAGCTGGTTTTCCCCTCAGAAAAAAAAACATACTATGGCATCTCTGTTTCGTGGCTCTGAGGGCTCAACGACGGCGGCACCACAGAGCTACCAGCCTGCTCCTCAGATTGCCTTCCCGGCGCCTACGTCGCAGCCGAATGCTAACAGGATTTTTTTTGTCCCGGACTACATTATTGGAGGATCGTCTCGGCGGCCTCGCCACTCCGTTTCGGTACCTCAGCTCCCAAAATCACAAACCGGATCAACTAAATTGCATAAATCGCCGCTATCAACCTCAACAGAGCCTGCCAATGAAAACAATGACACAGGACAAGTGTCTTCAGCGTCATCATCGTCAAAGGCACAGTTTTCGTCTCAGTTTGGAAAGTTCAAGATTAAACTACCTTATAATCTCGCGCGGCAACGTCTCAACAAATTCATAAACAAAAACCTCATACCTTCATTTCTCTATGGGTCTGAATCGTCCTCGTCCTCGTCCTCTTCAACTACAAACAAATCTTCAGATAGCAGCAGTGATAACCACAATTCTAATAATACTATAAATAAAGCATTTTCTAGTGGAGTGGTCTCCGAATCATTTGCAGCGAGTACAGTTCAGCAGGGCTCGGTAGAAACGCAGCACAGTTTCTTTGAAAATGATGATGCTGATCAACAGCAAATTCGGCATAATGTACATCCTAGCCATAGCACACCGAATCTGAATTTATATGCACATACTCCACCCTTTCTTAGCATTCCCGCAGAAACAGCGTCTGTCAGCAGCCTGCGGGCGTCGAGATCACGTCAGGGCTCTGTTTCCACAAATCTTACCATTAATGACGCCAACTTATCAACCACCAACTTATCGATAACGGACGGATATTTGGGAATTCCAAATTCAAGCACAAATGATGTCAGTTCTTTGTATGGTCTCCCTGGTCTAGTAAGACAACAATCAGTAACTTCGTCGGTATCAGCTTCGTCCAGTTATTATACGCAGCAGTATCAGATGCACCCGCATATGCAACACCAACTGCTTCCTAAGCGCTCATTCCTCAGCGATTCAGAGTCGATCTTTTTTAGCAGCAAAGAATCCAGCACTAGTGCATCTAAATCTGACCAAAAAACGGATTTGGTCAGGTACTTTCCAAGAGAAATTATTGACCAAATTTTTATCATTCTTGATATAAAATCGCTCAATGCTTGTGCTCTGGTGAACAAGAATTGGCAATCAGTTGCTAATGCAAATGCAGTTTGGCGAGCAAAATATTTCCAGCAGCCCTATTGGAATACTATCAGTGGATATTTGCCAGAGAAGACGAAAGAATCTGCGCATAAGAGCAAGAAACTCCCGCCTTTGACGTGGAGATATGTTTACCAGACCCGGGCCAAGCTCGAAGAACGCTGGAGAAATGGAAAAGTTGAGCCAAAGGCTTTGAAAGGACACACAGATAGTGTCTACTGTGTTCATTTTAACGAGAATATAATTGTGACGGGCTCGCGCGACCAGACCATAAAAATATGGGATGCAAAATCTGGAGCATTGATCCGTACACTTGGTGGTGTTAATCACGGACAAGAGCAACATACAGATAACGACGAAGAAGACGAAAATATTGATATTGAGCATCATGAGACTGTTATTGTTGACAATCAGCCCTTGTTTGGTTCCACGACTGCCTTCTCTACTCCGAGCACGGCAATGGCTGAAATCACGAGCAATTCAAATAGCAGCCCCGACGCTTCAGATAACAGCGATCTGATAAGACACAAGAAATCAGTTTTGTGTTTGTACTTTGATAACGAAATTATGGCCTCGGGATCAAGCGACTCCTCGATAATTCTCTGGAAGCTGCCAGAGTTTGTCGCCTTCAAAAAAATTCAGGAACATGACAGTGGCATTCTTGATGTCACTCTTGACAAACGATACATTTGCTCCTGTTCAAGAGACAGTTCGATTTGTGTTTGGTATCGACCAAAAGCTGCATCTGGCAATGTTAGGTTTGATGAAACTACCAAGGTTGAATTAAAAGTAAGACTAAGGGGCCACCAAAGCCCCGTCAATTCGATCCATTTGCGCGGAGATAACATTTTCAGCGCAGGGGGAGATGGAATTGTCAGAATGTGGAGCATTGAAGAAGGGGTGTGTATGCGCGAGTTCTCGGGCCACAAGCGCGGACTTGCCTGCATTCAAGTCTCGCTTGACGGCAAGACGCTCGTGAGTGGCAGCAACGATAAACAAATCCGCGTGTGGGAGATCGATACGGGTAAATGTGTCCGCATCCTGGAGGGCCACACGGCCCTTGTGCGATCGCTTGACATTTGCTCCGGTAAAATCATCTCGGGTAGTTATGACCAGACTCTCAAACTCTGGGACCTTGATACTGGTGCCCTTATTCAGGATATGGACAAATATTTTGGATCCTGGATTTTTAGTGCCAAGGCCAGTTGTAAAAGAATTGTGTGCACATCCTTTGGTATTAAGCCAGTCATTCTCGATTTTGGCACCGGATTAGATGAACGCTGTTTAGATTTTATTTCAGCTTGAGAGGAAAGAATGAATAAAAGAGAATGCATGTTGTAGCCAAGCGTCCACAACAACTATTACGAGTACTACTATTTCAGCTACAAGAGAATGATGATTTAACGAGTTATGCCATGTATTGCATTTATATATATCTTTAAGTGTAATAATAAATATTTCTAGCTGCATCAATTCAATCATCCGTCGATCGTGTCCTGAATCTCAAGTGACTCCAAGTAAGAATATTTCTAGCAATTTTTGAGTTTTGTTTTTCTTTTAGAAATCATTTTTTGGGTCTCTTGGGTAGGAGTAACGAGGGACGTTTAAACTAAAAGAAATAAAA
>JAKUCA010000009.1:0-52121 GCA_030567025.1 Geotrichum europaeum
AACCCCCTACACGCGCTGAGAGCGTTACCTTGTCAGTCTCATTGAGATAAATGTTGGAGCTATATGTCTTCTTTTAATATCCTTTTGTTATTTTTAATTTGTTATATAGCTTTTAGATATTAGGACAATAAACAGATCTTCTATTTATCTATTGCTCATTTTCACGTAGGCATTACTGAATATCAGAGACAAGAAATAAAACCACGATCGAATAATAGTTTTTATTGAACATGAATGAGCGAATAATAAATAACTAAAACTATGAATGCACTAGAGATCTGAAAATAAGCTTATACTTCTTTGCTTTACATGACCTTCCAAGACATTCATCTTCAGAACCCCATTTTCCTTGTTGGTCGAATCGTCGGTAGGATTGAAGGCTGTTTGGGCGAGTGACAAATGACGCTTTGATTTTTTTGTTTCACTAGTGTCCGTAAGAGATTCTACTCCATAGTTACTCTTAGACTGGTCGGCTGATGACGAGTTGATAATCGCCATAGTGGTTGAGCCTAGTATCGTTTTAAGCCGTTCTAACGATACTTGATTCAAGCGCTGCTCAAAGGCTGTAATCCGAGTTTCTAGCTGGTGAAGCTGTGTTACCCTCATATCATAGACAGTATTGAGAGACCCAAGCTCTACGTTTAAAATATCTTTTTCCGAACGTAGCTGATCGATATTTCCTTCCAGATTGGCGATAGTTTCCTCATGCCGGCCAATATCATTGTTAAGGTACTTAAGCAGCCGCATCTCATCTTTCATTATTCGATTAGTAGCTTCGGCCTCATGCAGTCGATCTTCATTTTTAGCTAGCCTTTGTTTTAGTTCTTCATGTAGTTTTGAATCAAAGCTAGTGGACTCTTCTTCACACTTTTGACGCAGTTTGAACTCTAGTTTCCGAATCTTTGACTCTAGATCAGCCACTTTCTGCTCATGCTGGGCAGATTCATTTTGTTGCTGGGTTTTTGACTGTTCGACCTGGAGTTCCAAATCCTTAATTCTTTTTTCCGCTGTTAGCAGCTCATAGTTATTTACTTCAAAATTTTTTTCAGTGAGGTCAATAGTAGGGGAACGGGATTCAGAAGTAGCAGAAACAACTTTAGCTACATCCTCCATATGGGTTCGACTTTCCTTTGATAGTTGTTCTAGTTGTATAGCAATAAATTCCACCAAGCTGGTAAAAGACTTGTCGTGTCGGTATCTCGACTCTTGTTCCAGTGTCACTAATCTATTAAGAATTTCGGGTATTAGATGGTCGTGTATTGATGCTCGCGTCTCCTCTTTGTTTTGGTTTGTGGCTCGGGGTGAATTAGCTAATGTTTCTTGTAAGCTGTTATGTAAATCAACAATGTCTCTACCAAGAATTTGAAGTTGTTCGTATGTCCTTTCATTTGCCTTTTTGAATGTGTTTCTGAGCTCTGATGATGCGTCGGTTGCTTCTTCTCTAACCAGTAGCGAGATTCTTTCTTTCAGTCTATGCATATCACCTACAGAACTATCAAAGTATTCTCGGATGCCCAACAGAAGATCATTGATATTTTGCTGTTGGTGTCCAATTGATTCGGAAAATCTCATTAGTTCATGTAAAAGAGTATTATTACTAGCAGGTCCGAAAGAACTGACAAAGTTTGTTGGCTCTGATACTGTGCTTGCGTCCTTCGAAGTCTCTTTGATCAAATAAGTCTTGATTTCTCTTTCAATTGAATCGATTTTATTTATGACGTCGGCTGAATGATCAACTATAAATTCAATAGTATTCTGAATATAATGCTGAGTTTGGTTCTGTTCATCTAAAGTTTTTGACAGTTGGAGAAACTTTTCAGTAAACACTTCATTTGTAAAGTTCGTTGTCTCATGAGTGATATCAATGCGTTTAGCAAGCTCTGAAAATGCATCCTTTTCTTGATATGACATGTGCAAGATGGTATTGAGATTAGCAGAAATACCATTTACTACGTTTGCAACTGAGTTATTTTGTTGCTTAATCTCTCTAGAGCTTTCAAAAAGACTGGAAAGCAAGCTTTCGGTCTCCGTGCTAGGTGAAGATGGCTGGAAAGCCGTTCCATGGCTGGCTGTCCTAAGTTTAAACGGATTATCCGAGCTCAATCCATTTAATCCAGTTGCTGGCGATTTATTGAATCCATTCATAATTGAAGGAACTAATTCGCTGCCGCTAGATTTGCGACGATTTCCTTGTCGTTCTTGCGGTAACCTTGCCGAGGGATCCCAACCGTTTGCTTCTATGCTCTGTTTTCTACGGCGCAAGGGACTTGGTTGTAGTGGGGAATATCGCTGCTGGTAGATTGTTTCATTCTGATACTTCGGTACCTGAATCGAGCTTGCTTGATTTCTCTGAGGTGACCCTGAGGGTTGGAGTAAAGACGTGAGACTTTGCAAAATTCCTTGCGATGAGGGTTGTTGGGTCATGTCGTTGCAGTGCAGTCGAGCCGTTTGTCAAATAGCGCAAGTATGGAAATGAAAACAATTAAGAGTTGAAGTTTCAAATGTTCAACTACGCTTGTATGTAAAACCCAAAGGATTAGGAGGGTGGTTCAAAAAGTAGTTGGATTGCTCTTGAGTAGATTGGCCTTTGATAATAGAAATGCGGTCTGAATAGTTATCTCAGCCATTGTTTTGTTTACTCCCGATCGTACTTTTCCCATATTTCCTTCATGTCAAATGAAACAGAGCTCTGCGACCCCAAGGACCTTCTGATTTGTTTACTCAAAAAATTAGGTTGACAATTGGTCACGTGAAGATTCATAGCCGCATATCATGTGATATTTAATAACACATTAACTAAACTTCCTATATAAGAACATTAACAGTCACAGTGCTTTTGTTAAAATATATTTCAGAACTAAGTAATAATCAGAACGGCACTTACATTCAACACTCAATTTTTCATCTCTCATATTAAAATTACCTTACTCATTTTACCTCAAATTATTATTAACATTGTGTGTGATGCTTAGTCAAAAGATGGTTTCTCACACAAATTTTTCCTTCCAACTCACCCTCCAGTTTGATCTCACTTTTTTTCTTTTTTTTCCTTCCTTTTTGAATAAAATTTTCCTTCCACCTCTTAGGCATCATCGACACCACACGACGACATAACACAATGGGATCCAAATTTTTGAAGCCTGGCAAGGTTGGTATGTTCAGCTTAATATTTTAATTTGTGTTCTTGTTATAGCTTGAGTATTGAAGACATGGATTGTCTGTGATTTCTTAAAGCGATCGATATTATCGACAAAAAAGTTTCAACATTGCAACAATTTTTATCCTTCATGATTTCCGATCAAATACACATATTTTCAGTTCAAATTTCAGCATTGTCAGTATTTGCTTCATACTGGACTTTTCCGAACTTTTGGCCCTTTTTTTTTTACTTCGTTATTATTTCAGTTGGTGGGGTTTTCGCTTTTTCGATAGCTGTTTCCCATAACGATTGACATTTCGCTGTTCTTCAATACTCTCACAACTATACTCATGTAAATTTCTATTTTTCATGGATTCACTTGCTAACTTTTCATCAATAGCTATTATTGTCCGCGGACGTTTCGCTGGTAAGAAGGTTGTTATCATCAAGCCCCACGATGATGGCTCCAAGTCTCACCCCTTTGGTCACGCCCTTGTTGCTGGTATTGAGAGATACCCTTTGAAGGTCACCAAGGCTCATAGCGCCAAGAAGGTTGCTAAGAGAACCAAGATCAAGCCTTTTGTCAAGGTTGTTAACTACAACCACTTGATGCCCACTCGTTACACTTTCGAGCTCGACACCTTGAAGACTGCTGTTAGCACTGAGACTTTCAAGGAGCCTTCCCAGCGTGAGGAGGCCAAGAAGACCATCAAGAAGGTTTTCGAGGAGAAGCACCAGGCTGGCAAGAACCAGTGGTTCTTCACCAAGCTTAACTTCTAAGCTCCTTGTATAAACTTATCTTTATTGTCATGCCAAAAAAATAAAAGAATTTATTCTAATGTGATTAATCTGTCGTAATTTGATTCTTTTTGCTATAACTTGTTTGGTAATTTCTTTTCTATTCAAGATTAGCTGTTTGTAACCATCACTTGTGCCTTGTGGTATATAAAATTTCTATACTCGTAACTTAGCTTGCTACGTTCATAAATTGGAAATCCATCATCTTCATCATTTTTTAGACTGATGATCATAGGCTTGTGAAATAACTTTCCCAACCTAGTCAACTATGGGGGCATGCTCATAACTAAGCAATTGCTGTAAATGCACATGTACACATTAAAATTGGCGTTCCAAAATTGCATGTAAATTCCCATCTAATAATTAGATTGTAGCCATGAGCTACTATTGACTAGAAACGGCCTCTAAACAACTCAGCCAAATATTAAGTTGCAAGATGTAAATCTTAAATTGTTAGAATGTGGAAACTTGAAAGTTCAAATCGGAGTAAAAAAAAAAAAAAAACCACCAGATTTCATCCACATTTTCAAATTCTTGACTTTCGTTCTCTGTCAGCTTCTTAATTTTATATCAACATGTTAAGGACTCGTACTTTCATTCGCTTTGCATCTAACATATCTGGGGCCAAGGTCAAGTCATCATCGGCTCTTAAGAGACCTCAATACGACTTTCAATTCATTTTTAACAATGCCGATGAACTAATCAATAGTGCTATACTTCGCCGCCTACCCACATCCGGAGTGGAGCTTGTCAGGGACAACTACAACCTTTACAAAAATTCTCGACTTGAACTTAACAAGCTTCAGTCTAAACGCAAGGAGCTTGAGAAGCAGCTTATTCCAAAGAAGGGTGATGGCCAACAGATTTCTTCGGATCAGATCTCTGATATTCGAAAACAACTCGGTGGTTTGAAAAACCAGGCAAAAGATCTTTCAATTAAGCATTCTGAATACGAAGAAAATCTTTTTATTGGAGCAGATGCCGTTCCTAACGTCATTAGCCCCGATTCATTTGTTTTAGAACCACAAGAAATTGCCTTCTTGAACGACAATAATGGTGAGCGCCCGTTGATGGCTGAAAATACCGATCACATGACGGTTGCTCGGGAACTAGGAATTGTGAACTTTGAAGCTGCAGCCAGAGTTAGTGGCTCGTCTTGGTACTATCTCATCGGCGATGGTGCTTTGCTCGAACAGGCTCTGGTTAACTACGCCATGTCAAAGGCTCGGAAAAGGGGATTTGTTCCTGTGATTCCACCGTCCATCGTGAGACAGGAGATGGCCAACGCCTGTGGATTCAAGCCTAGAGACCAAAACGGAGAGCAACAAATTTACAACCTTTCTTTTAAAGGTGCAGATCTGTGTCTGACAGGCACTGCTGAAATACCACTGGCTGGCTTATACTCAGACACTGAGTTGGAATTTGATAAAACAGGCGTCAAGAAACACGTCGGTGTGAGCAGAAGTTACCGGGCTGAAGCCGGCGCTAGAGGTCGCGATACAAAAGGTCTTTACCGAGTGCATGAGTTTACCAAGGTCGAGCTATTTGCTTGGACCGACACTAAAGAGAGGTCCGTCACGGTCTTGAACGATATTCTTGAGCTTCAGAAAGAAATTATTACCGAGCTGGGTCTCACTGCTCGCGTCTTGAACATGTCTCCTGATGAACTGGGCTCGCCTGCCTACAAAAAGTATGATATTGAGGCTTGGATGCCTGGCAGACGTGATTGGGGTGAGGTCACTTCAACCTCCAACTGTCTCGATTTCCAGTCTAGAAGAATGCACACCAAGTACAGATCCGAGGACAACGGAAACAAGCTCGCTTTTGCACAAACTCTGAACGGCACTGCCATGGCTGTTCCTCGTGTCATTGTGGCCATCCTTGAGACCTTCTATGAACCCGACACGAAACGCGTCAAGATCCCGGAGGTTTTGCGAAAATGGATGGATGACAAGAAGTATATTGAGTAGTCTCGATACCAAGGAAACCATGTTAGATTCGCTTTTCTTATTATTTTTATTACTGTATATATTGAAAATGATTTTTGTTGTAATAATAGCTACATTTTTTTTCTTTCTGAATCATCGAGGGATTTGAAGCGAAGAACTGGAAGTTTTATTAGCAACTACTCACTTTTTTTTTTTTTCTATTGTCGAGGTCAACTTTTTCAACTGTCAACGTTTTTTGGACATTTTTTTTCTTTTCTCACTTTTTCTTTTTTCCCACCACCACCCCAAACTTCACCTTTCTACCCTCTCTCTTCTTTTAATTCCAATTTTTTTTTTTCTTTGTTACAATTTCCAGCAGGTTTTTTCTTACAAGCTGAAAATATTTTATTGAGTACACAAATTTTTACTTGGATTCTGTTTTTGGTTTTTTGTTCTTCATTAATCTACAGATTTTCCAGGAAGTTTTGAGCAAATCCATCGTTGCGGTTGATTTCACATCGCCAGTTTCAACAACCTCTTTCAAAACATAATCATCAACACATCTATTCACCTCCACAATCATATCGTTCTGTCTTCAAACTAAAAAAAATTATTTATTTTATAAGATAGTTACTGATAACTAATTTAGTATGTTTTGCTGGTTTTTTTGTTTTTTTGTACTTTTATATTTCACTATTTTTGTGTTGTTTGCCTTCCTAACTCTCATTTTATAGCATCACCTCACTTCACTGAATCCAACCCCAACACGAAATTCAACGACAACTCAACTTGATGTACTACTAATTGTTGACTATCATCATGCAAATTAAGTTATCTTCCAATATCTTACGGAGGTTAGCTGAAGCGGTACGTGTACTCTGTGGACCCTCTTATTGTTTGTCTTGTTGTATTAACTTCTTCCAGCCTGCCGATTTGAAAGCTCTTATCGACTCCTTCGTCAATATGAGTCTTGATCAACTACCAGATGCTTTGAACGAGTTTTCGGTTATTTGGGATCGCCCCCGTGGTGATTTGTGTCTTTGGGCATCGCTATTGAATCGTCACGACGAAATTCTCAAGGAAATGATTACCAAGTATGGCCTTGAGCAAGGGAAGATTAAACCACTGTATTTTGATCCAGTTGACGAGAAACTGGTTTCTGCTATTATGAATTTTACAGCACTTGTTCTTTCCAACTCTTCCAACCGAGGTATATTTGCTAGCGACAAATACATCTATACCTTCTTGTATTCTACTTCGCCAGCTTTAGTGGCGGGAGCTCTCAAAGTTTGTGTCACACTTTCTCTTCACCATATCCACTCTAAATTTATGAGGACATTCCTTCCGCCACCCGAAGTAGGCGTTATTTCTAAATACGCAACAATTATATCTTCAATTCGTCCGGAATCATCTTTTGTTGAATACTACGCAAACCACAATCCGCCTACCAATCTTTCAGTGCAATATTATCTCAGAAGTGGTAACGCATCGTCAGATAAAAATCTATCTTCACCAACTGATGATCAGGAGAAGTCAAAATCTTCAACAATTGCTTCATCTTCGAGAACACCCGATGTTTCTAAAGAGGGACTTACTGAATACATTATTTCTTCTAAAGATGTCGTTGCGTTGCCCCTTCACGAATACTTGCAGCGCGTTTTTGATACAATTCCAGAGGAGTATTGGCTTGATGTAGTTTTCATGACCTTTGTTGCAAAGTCATCTGCTCGCACGGAAGAAGGTGCAAATCTTCGTGCCACCCTGATCGAAATGCAGTGTGATGCCCTCAAAATTGCTGGCTATGCTTTTCCACCAGCACACATTGACAAAATTTTTAGCGAACACCCCAATATTATTCGCCATCTCTGCCAGCTTCTTCTTCCTGAAAGCAACATTCTACAAAAGCTTAAGATTGCAGGAACTGATACATTTTGCTCAATTGTGTGCCAACCTTCTATCGCCCCAGACATTGTTATTGCTCTATCTTCCCATGTTAACCATGGTCCCTTGATGATCATCTTACGCAATCTCCTTAAAGAGATGAAGAAGAAGCATGATATTCCTACGGACTTTATTGACGGCTTAACCTCGTTAGTTTTGCAACTCTCCCACACTGCTAACACGTCAACAATGGTTACCTTGACCCCTGAATTCATTCCAATTCTGATGGAGCTCATCACTCTTGGTTCATACCTTCCCAACTCAAGAGGTAATACAGTTGACTCTTTGAACCATCTGCTGAACGATGCTCCTACAAATATTTTATTTTTTCTTCAAGAATGTAAGGGTAGTGAATTTGCTTTGCAACTTTTTGAAGATACAGTTGAGAAGTTGTTGATTTCAGCAAATCAAGGCCATGCTCCAAGATATTCTAATGTTGATTACAGTATCGACTTTTTTAGTGCACAGCTTCTCAAAAATGTTCTTCATTTGATTGGAACCATCGCTGCTCACGGAAAAGCTCCTGATCGTATTCAAATTGTATTAGAGTCTAAGTTCATTCCGTTGACCACTAAAATTGTTTTAAACCCTAAGATTTTTGGATCACGGAACATTATACTTGCTTTGGGAATTCTTGGAAACATGATTGAAAACGAGTCTTCTGCTCTTCAAGCTATATGTGAGAAGGATCATATGGATATTATCCTCAAGACTATTCCTGATCTTTTGGCTTACTCGACATCCTTTCACAGTCCTATTGCCAAATTCTACAACTCTTTGTTTCACCATGAGCTTGGTCTCAATCTCAACGAAGAAAAGGGATTTCTCCAGAAATACTTTCAAATCATTACTAAACATATCAATGGTAAGGACAGTTTGCGAAACCTTGGTGCTACCTTTGATCAGATTTGTACGGAACACAGCTCCTTGAGACCTCTAATCATCTCTGAGTCTATTAAGCTGATTAACGCTTTACGGGAGAGTCTTGACCATCCTCTTCCAGATATGCATTTCTTTAAAGAAATGGAGTACGTGGATGATGGCCCTACTACTGATGAAGATATTCAAGTTTTGAAAACTTATTCTCTCTTAGTTTCTGCTATCACATTCATCGAGGGACTACTAAAAAATGCTCATTCTCAGATTGAATTCATTAAACAAAAGGGCGTCAACAGTGTTCTCAGTTTTCTCGAATTGGGATGTCTGAACTATGACTTTACTTTCAACTCACCTGCCATGACCTTATGCCAAACGCTCAAGCAACTCTTTGACTTAGATGTTGATCGAGACTATGTTGGAAACGAAATTATCAGTCATTTCGAGAAGGCCTTATCTCGTGTTGAGGAAGCCGAAAAATACTTTGATACTAAAAGTGAAGAGGATATAATTGAATCTCCGGAGTACAAGCGATACCTTAAGTCACTTAGCCCTCTGAACAACATCATATACGCTTTTTACATTACTGTCTTCACCAATTATGGTACTGGCTTCCGTATTAGACAGCTTTTGGAAAAAATTGGCCAAGGCGATGTTGGCACTAGTCTGATATTTAGATTAGGTAGAATTCAACGTCAGGCTATTTGGGAGGATTCAAGAATCACTCAGCACATAAGCGTTCCAGTTCGTGATGCAACCCGTGCTGTTTCATTGGACGACATTTACGGCAGTACTATGAAGCGTCTCCAAGATACCGAGGATGTCAAAAAGCTTAAGGAGCTTGAACTGGAATTAAAAGAGGACGGTAAGACTTCTCGCTTTTCCACCGTCAAGTCTGGTAGATTTCTTTTGAACGGCATTATCTTTTCCGTATCTATGCTCTACTATGTTCTGTCCAACAGTTTGTCTCGCGATTTTAGAGATGGAATTCACTTTATTGACAAGACCCCTTACAAGTTGCTTGAAGCCATTTCCAAGTCTTTTGTTGGCCATTTTGATAGAGTTGATCTCAACAACTTGTCAGAAGTTCAAATCCGTTTCTTGGTGGATGCATTAACTTGTCTTCAAAAGGTCATGTATAGACCTGTGGGTTCTATTATGACTTTATTTAAAGGAGTTTTCATATTTTTCAAGCAACTTGGTGGAATTATGAGACTTGTCAAAATTTTGGCTGTTCTTTTTGAACGACCAGAGTCTAACAAAGATGACTCTAACACTGCTGGTGCCGTCAAGGTGCTGCTTGTTCTCACTCATTATATGGTTTCAGGAGACTCCGTACTTGAGGCTCGTGGTCTAGCGCTCCGAATCTGGGGCCAGAAGGATGAAAGACTGCCAAATTATTTTTCTCTGGCACAGTTCTTCCTGGAGTGTAGGCTGACGGTCTTCAATACCATGGTCAACATTTGGAAGTCGGACACTTTGTTTAAGAAACCATCTTCTATTACAAATCTAGTTGTTACTCTTATGACCTCCATTTTCTCACAACAGGCTGAAGATCTTTTGCCAAAGAGCCCTCCCGCTCATTCGAGCTACATCTCTTGGACTGAAGCCTGCCCATCAGAGACTCTTCTCAAAACTTTCACTGACCTTGGATTTGAGTCCAATGCTGTTGAAGCTGAGTTGGTTTCATCGAGAAATGACCCACTTTTGACATTTGGCCAGCTCACTAAAAACAGTTCAACTCCTCCTGAGATGCCTACTATTGAGTATCCTTCCCCTCCCCCGTCGGTTCCCAGCGGCCCTCAAGGCTTGCTCCTTACTCTTGACGACTTGAAAGCCCTGAGAGATACTGTCCTTGAAGATGCTTTAGATCAAGCTCTTAATATCTTGCGTGAGCATCCTGAAAATGTTTTCATTATTTCTACTTTCATCTCACAGTTTATCCCTTCAAAGCGAGCTGGATTTAACACCCGCCAGACTATTCCTTTGAACAAGACTGCTATCAACCAGATTGTTATGGTTATTAGTTCAATTGACCCCGAAATTGAGGAAAACAGCAAGTCCCTTGCAGCTTATTGCCATCTTTTGGGTTTGTTGTTGTTCAACAAAACCACTTTTTATTTTGCTCTTGAAGATATGATTGAGTTCTTGCCTCCTTTTGTCGAATTCATAGAAAAGCCTAATGCATCGTCTAAGGAATGGTTTTCTCATGTTCTTTTAATCCTTGAATTTGTATTGACGGCTAAGGACGTTCCTGGACCAATTTCCGGTTCTGACTTTGCTTTACGCCAAAAAACTTACAGCGATTTTACTATTCCTGAAACTGGTCCCATTCCCGATGAGCTCTATGAACGTGTTTTTATTGCGCTTACCCGAATTGAGCAGTTTTCAGATGAAATGACTACTGTCGCCATCGCTCGTCTCTTTGCATTTTTTACAAGAGATTTCAAGCGGGCTGAATACTTTAAGAAATCTCCGATTTTTCCCAAGTTGGTCAAAACTGTCTCAAAGTTTTCTCTGAGCAAGAAGAACTCTGGCACACTCTTTTCTCAATTGAAGACAATGATTTCCATCATTCTACGTCATACTGTTGAGACTCCAACCATTGTTCGCAACATCATTAGGAACGAGATCTTTTCTTACTTCAAGACTAGAAATAACACATACTCTGAAGATTTGTACGCTTTCCTTAATCACCGAAGCCCGTTAGTTGGAAGATCCCCCGAGCTATTCGTCGAAGTTATGGGCGAAATTTGCATGCTTTCCGAACCTGGTGAAAAGAACAGCAGCTCCATTACTCTTAAGACGGCATACGAAAAGCGTAATTCTTTGTATGTCGACAAGTACAAAAAGATTGAGACTGAAAAGACTGAAGAGAAAGATGAGAAGAAGCATGACGACAGTGATGTTTCCATGGAAGATGCCCCTTCACTGAACGACGAATCCGTTGATTCAGTTACTTATCCTGCGGAATCAAGTCAGCCTTCGTCTTCGGGTATTATTTCTGCTTCCAAGATCAACTATGAGTCATCTGGTGTCATCCAGCTTCTTCTTAACGAGCTATTGAGCCTTAAGGCCGAGGACATTTTTATTGTCCCTCAAAAAACAGAGTTTGCTTTGCGTCAGTATCTTCAAAATAATGCTCAGAAGAAAGAGAAATCCAAGGAAAAAGTCTCTAACAGTAAGGCTGATTTCTATTATATTGGCTTTTTGTTGCAAACCTTGACTGAGTTGGTTGGTTCCTACTCCAACTGCAGACTAGAGTTTATTAATTACTCGAGAAAGACACACTCCACTTCTGGTCCCTTGAAACCCAGAGCCACTGTTCTCAATTATTTTTTGAATGAGTTCTTACCCTGTGGTGTTCTTGGATCTGTTGAGGCTGAGCCTTACCAGGAATGGTCCGAGATCTCTCTTTCTGCCACCTTGACCATATTGAATCTTGTAACAACCACTAAGGACAAGCCAATTGACTTTGACTTAGATGAAGATGAGGTTCAAAGCGAGCCCGAACTGACTCTCATTCGAAAATTTGTCATTGATGTCTTAGCCAGAGCATTTAAAGACGTCCGTCGTTCTTCTGAAACTCTTGACTGGCGTTATAGCAAGCTCACTGTTTTTTCTGACCTTTGCTACAAGATGATGTCCTCTAAAGCATCTCGTCCCCATGCCGCTTCTTCAACAGATTTCCAGGGGGTTAGCATTGCTGATGGTGCTGCCGTGGCCAAGATCATTTACGACAAAAACTTTGCTCCTATTTTAACTGGTGCTCTGGCTGACATTGATTTGAACTTCCCTGACGCGAAGCGCCCCATTAGATCTCTGACTCGGTCTTTGAATAAGATCTCTAGACTCACTATGGAAATTCCTGATGAGCCTAAGACTGGTGATGTGCACGAAGATGATTATGATGAACATCTGATTGAAGTCAACTCCGAGTTTGAAGAAGAGGACGATGAAACTATTCCTGACATATTCAGAAACTCTGCTCTTGGAATGTTTGAAGCTGGTGAAGCCATTTACGATTTTGATGAGGATATCGAGGTTGAGGAGCAGTCAGATAGTGAAATGGCTGGCGGCTCTGAGGAAGATGAACTCAGCTTTGACGATGATGCCCAATCCGACGTCAACGGTACTGAATCTGAAGCTTTTGACGAGATGATGTACCAGGATGCGGATGTTGCTCAAACTAGCTCTGACGATGGTTTGAACGAGAGCGACGATGAAGATGATGAAGAAGAAGATGAAGACGATAGTGAGGACGAAGAGGTTGAGCGCTACATTATTGAAACTGAGTTACCTCACGATCATGAAATGGAAGACGCAGATCTTTCTGAAAGTGAAGAAAGTGACTGGGAATCTTATGAAGAGGGCGAGGAAAATGATTCCCAAATTGAGGCAGTCGAAACTATTATTCAACAGCGAGATGAGGGTGGTCTTGAAGGCCCTGAAATCTTCAGTAGACGGTCGTTAAACGATATCGAGGATGAAGATGATTTTGATGGGGGTTTGGATCATGGAAGACCAGGAATCCCTACCACTCATGATGCTGAAACTCTTCCCGACGAGTTCCTTACCGAGTATGATTATGATGATGACGACGACGATGATGATGACGACGATGGTGATCATCACGGCGACAGTTTCTTGCGTCGCGGCATTGGTATGTTTTTTTTATTCTCTATATTTGTATTTTGCATGCTAACGACTTTTAGACAATATTTTTGGGTTAACCAACGGTGACGAGATCACCACAACATTTTCAACTGCTAATTCTAACCGCTCAGTAACCAATCCCTTACTGGCTGACTTTGGCAATCAGAATTCTCGCTCCACAAGCTTTTTCCCTGAGAGTATTAACCAAAATTTTATTCTCAACAGAAGAAGACAACCTCCCGCCATTCCTATACTTGGCCAGATATTCCAGAGCTTTGAAAGGGCCACTCAAGGTAGACTTGACACCAATTTTGTTCATTCTTTTAGAGCTGGACTCACCGGTGAACCTCTAAGAGACAATAATGAATGGAAGACAAGAAACATTCCTAAGCAAACACTTGCTCGTTGGAAAGATACTTGTATCATGTTCAATGTCTATAACAGGATGGAAACTTTATATTTGATTGCGAATTACGTTTTCAAAGCCATCCTTCCCTACTCTTTGGAACAACATAAAAAGATGACCAAAATCCGTACTTCTGTTATTGAGTACGAAGCTACCAAACGCGAGGAAGCCAGAATGAAGACAGAAGCCGAGAGAAAGATCAAGGAACGTGAGCAGAAAGAAAAAGAAGAAAAACGCATCAAAGCTGAGCAAGAGGCCACTGCTGCTACTGCTGCCGCTACCGCTACTGCTTCTGAAGAAATTGCTGAAGTAGAAAGTGTTGAAATGCAAGACGCAGATGCTACCAACTCTTCGCAGTCTGAGCAGGCTCCTGCTGATCTCTTTATGAATATTAACGGCCGTGAGGTCAATGTTGGAAGCTTGGGTATCGACCCTGATTTCTTAGAAGCGCTTCCTGAAGATATGCGTGAAGAGGTGATTACCCAACAGCTCAGAGAACTTCAAGACTCTGCCAACCGTGGCAACAGCCATGATGAGGAGCTTGTTACCACGTTTCTTGAGGTTCTTCCTGAAAATGTGAGGAGAGAACTGACCCAAACTGACAATCGTGTGTCTGGCGGCCAAAATATTATTACACAAGAACTCGATCCTGCTTCCTTCTTTGCCACGCTTGAGCCTGCTCTAAGAGAGACCCTGCTTCTAGAGCAGGACGACGAGACCTTATCAACACTTCCTCCATATCTTGTTGCAGAAGCCCAAACTATCAGAAACCGCGCATATGGAAGACGTGCTCATTCCCCTCCTATCGATGAGCTTGAAAGACAACTTGGCTCGTACGGTGTTTTCAATGATACCTCTAGAACTGAAACGGCCCCTGCTTCTACTCCTAATGTCAAGAAGGTTTCAGCTGCTTCTCTTCATCTTGTTGACAAGCAAGGTATTGCAGCTTTGATAAGAACGCTGTACCTACCCCAGACTGCTGATCGTAGGGACAATCTTCATGAGTTGATCTTAAATCTTTGCAGTAATAAGAGTTCCCGCTCCGACATCTTGAACCTTATTTTGCATGTCTTGCAGGATGCTTCTTTGGATCGTTCTTCTTTAGACAGAGGCTTTATTCAGACTTCTAACCGAGCTCGTTACGGTCAGAAAAGCGATGATAATGATTCTGGGTCCCCCCCTGGTCGTGTTCCTCCTGGTTACAACATTCTTAGCCAGGAGATTACTCCCAACATTGTTACACAGCAGTTCTTGGAGGCTCTAGAATACTTAGTCCGTTTCAGCGGCAATGTTAAGTACTTCTTCCTTTCTCCTCATAATGTTCAAATTGGACGTAAGCATAGCCGCAAGGGAAAGTCTAAGCAGGCATCTAAGGAAAGCCAGTATCCTATCAACATTTTGTTTAATCTACTGGATCGCCGCATTGTCAGAGAGAACTCGTTAAATTTGGAGATGCTTTCGTCTATCATTCAGTCTATTCTCAAGGCATTCTCAGCTCTCTACAATATTGAGGAGCCTGAGACTGAGAAAGAGAAGTCTGACGAAAAGGAGGGTACTGCTGCTGAGACTAGTACCGACGCAGATGCAACTGCTAATTCTAGCAATCAGCTTGAGCCTTCTTCGTCTTCTGCTGTTGACTTACTTAACATTGGCGTTGGCTCTCGCAACACTGATAAGTCTAAGCCTAAGAAACCCATTCCTAGGCTGAAAACTCCTCCTTATATCCCCGATTCCAAGCTCAAGGTTTTCACTGACACTCTTATTGCCAAGGAATGTACAAGTCACGCTTTCCAGAAGTTGGTGTCAAGTATGCAGTTTCTAATCAGCCTGGATAACATCAAAGAATTTTTCGGCAAGGAGCTTGTTTCGCAGGCCCTAAAGCTTGGACCCAAGCTTCTCAATGATGTCAGTGATTTATCAGAGCTGATCAAGTCTGCTGGCAAGGGTAGTGATATTCCTCCTTCTTTTATTTCCAAGTTTTCTTCTGCCAGCTCCGAACAAGCAAAGTTTCTTCGTGTTCTAACTGCCATCGATTATCTGTTTAGTCCTCCCAGGGATACCAAGCCAGAGGATGTTAAGACCGATGAAGCCAGTATCTTCTTGAGGTCCATCTACAGCAACAATGATATTCGTTTGCTTTGGAATGCTCTCAGTGAGTGCCTGAAGTTGATTCAAGACAAACCTGACCTCACTTACATTGCAACATGCTCGTTGTCTCTGATTGAATCACTGATGATAATTTGCAAGCACAGTTCCGTGAAGGATGTCCAGTTGCGTGAGAACTCAAATAAATTTGAGGTCAAACGTACTGATACATCTGCCAACTCTTTGGAGACATTGTTTTTCAACTTTACTGATGAGCATCGTAAGACTCTCAATTTGTTGGTTCGCAGCAACCCTAAACTGATGAATGGCTCGTTCTCGATTTTGTTCAAGAACCCGAAGTCGCTTGAATTTGATAACAAGCGTCGCTATTTCAATAGGCAGATCTATCAGAGCTCTCACAATACAGTGATTCAACTGAATGTCCGACGTGATCAAGTGTTCTTGGACTCTTTCAAGTCTTTGTATTACAAGTCAGCTTCTGAAATCAAGGACGCCAGACTGAACATCAAATTCCAAGGCGAGGAAGGTGTCGATGTTGGCGGTGTTACTAGAGAGTGGTACCAGGTTTTGTCAAGACAAATTTTCAACCCTGACTATGCACTGTTCACCCCTGTTGCTTCTGATCGCACTACTTTCCATCCTAACAGAACTTCGTCGGTCAACCCTGAACATTTGTTGTTCTTCAAGTTTATCGGCAGAATCATTGGCAAGGCCATTTATGACAACAAGCTTTTGGATTGCCATTTTAGTCGCGCGGTCTACAAGCGGATTCTCGGCAAATCAGTTTCTGTTAAGGACATGGAGACTCTTGATTTGGATTACTACAAGTCACTGGTTTGGATGCTTGAAAACGACATCACTGACATCATCACTGAGACTTTTTCGATTGATGCAGACGACTACGGTGAGCAAAAGGTCATTGACTTGAAACCAGACGGCCGTAACATTCCGGTTACTGAGGAAAACAAGGCTGAGTACGTCAAACTAGTTGTTGAGTACAGATTGGTCGAGAGTATCAAAGACCAATTAAACGCTTTTTTGGAAGGTTTCCATGATATAATTTCCAAGGATGCTGTTGCTATTTTTGATGAACAAGAACTGGAGTTGCTGATTTCCGGTATGCCTGACATCGATTTGGACGATTGGACAAGCAACACAGAGTACAGGAATTACACAGCTGCTTCACCCCAAATCAAGTGGTTCTGGAGAGCTGTAAAGTCATTTGATGCTGAGGAGAAAGCCAAGTTATTGCAATTTGCCACTGGTACGTCTAAGGTGCCTTTGAATGGCTTCAAAGAGCTTCTTGGTATGCATGGTGTGTCCAAATTTTCGATTCATCGCGACTATGGAAGTAAGGACCGTCTCCCGTCTTCGCATACCTGTTTCAACCAGATCGATTTGCCTGAGTATAGCTCATATGAGGCGCTGAGAAACGCGCTCCTTAAGGCCATTACAGAGGGAAGAGAAGGATTTGGATTTGCATAGAAGTCATTTTTATTTTTTTTATTTTTATTTTTTATTTTAATTTGTTATTTCTAATTGAAGGAAGAGAGATTATAAAGTGTTTATAAATATTAATTGTGTTTTTTTATGAATTTCTATCCGAAGATTTATCAAAACTTCAAGCTAAAACCCTTTTTTTTTTTTTTTTGTTTATTTGGGACTTTGACTTCGCCCTCTGATCCTGATGAAAACCATGATGTGATAAATTTCAGAGGAAAAACAAACGACCACAAACCTCAGACAATCTCAAATATGAACAGAAAGCCATCTGAACCCAAGAAAAAAGTGATAAATGTTTCTGCAGATTCGTTTTCGGGGTTATCCAACGAATTGGCGCAGCTGAAACAGAAATACAAGCCGTCTGCATCGTCGTCATCATCTCCCTCGACGGCAAGTTTGGCGGGACCGGGCAAGGTATACAAACGCGGTGTCGCGAAAAGCCTGAAGGGCAAAAAGAACAAACTAGATAAGGTATGGTTTTTTTTTTATTATTATCATTTGATTTTGGAAGACAAACAGTGTAAAATGCTAACAGATGTTTTCCAGGAGCTAGACAGGTTGAAGCCAAGGGCTAAATCAAATGCCGATAAAGAGGAACTGGACAGTAATAACTCTGACAAAAACAACGGGAAAAACATCAATGAAAATCCCGATGATAATGATCGACCAGCTGATGAGCGAACCCTACGCGGCAAACGTGGGCTTGATCACTTTCACGAGCGTGCTTATACTAATCTGCTAGCAAAAACGAGACTTTACGAACGTATCAAGGCCGGAAAGCTTGATGAGCTTGATTCTGCACAACGCGACAACTTGCTTTTAGATATTGATAAAGACAAAGTGGGAGTTTGGTGGCAACAGCAACAACAGCAGCGGAATGAGGAAGATCTGGTTGAGATTGAAGATGAGTTTGGACGCACGCGGCTCGTGCCTAGGTCCGACATACACTACGCCGACCACGGGGACGGCGGAGAGGAAGAGGGCCCAGTACGGCGGCCCCGTAACCTGATTCGCGGGAATCACATTCAGACAGATCACTTCAAGTTAGATGAGGGCGCAGCGGCGCGACTTCGTCAGCTGGCAGATAATCCTGATCAGGCAGCCGATGATGTTGCCACACACTTTGATCCGAATTGGGAGATCCGGACTAAGGGCACGGGGTACTACCAATTTGAAACTGCAGACGAGACGCTCCGTAATAGCCAGATGGAGTCACTGCAAACCTTTCGCCGTGAAACTGAGCGTCTGTACGCGGACAAAAATGGAGACGAGGATGACACTTCTTCAATCGCACCACCATCTGGGCCAGCAGCAGCAGCAGCAATAGCAGAACGGGACGACAACGACGCCAACAGAGACAGTAGTAGCATTATTTACAAGCGGAAAATTCACGAACGGAAAAAGTACCTTGAGAAGCTCCGCAATGATAAGATCCTGCATATGAAATCATTTGTGAAAGGTTCAGATCTGTAAGCCCCGCCACATATCCTGATGAAAATTAGAGGCATCTGGCCATCTATCCTGTACTGTTTTAATGATAATGATTCTATAACTTATAAGCCTTTAAAGAAAAAAAATTGGCCTTCATTTTGAACATGCGAAACAAAATAAAAAAATAAATAAATATGTGAGTACCATATTCCACGACGCTATCATCAATTTGAAAATGGCCAGACTATACGTCACCGACAGCTTTTAGCCGTTGCTCTGTTGTCATGCGCCTGCGGTTGGACCCGGCGCCGCGACCACGGACACGACCTCCACGACCACCGCGTCCAGTGACAAAAGTGCTGCTAGCACCTTCCACAGGTGTACCCACACGCGATGGCACTGGTGAATTGGCCTGCGACGACTCATCAAAGTTGCCCTCACCCTCGTGATACATGGCTTCAAGCCCGGCCTCTGCTGACTTGAGCTTCTTGAACCCCATGGCCCCAGCACCACTGCTACCCGCGCTGGCGCTGCTAGCGTTGTCATTACTACCAAAGGAAGCACGCTTAAGGCCAGCCTTGTCCTTCGCAGCAGCACCGGATTCCTCTTGCGCGCTATTTTTGATTATGGCGTTTGCCGCTTCATCGTCATCAAGAAGCCAGTACGCAACCTCGCGGCCAGGCTTCTGGAAGTCAACCGAGGCAGCTGCTCCGCCACCACCTTCCATGACAACCTGCTGAACGTGTTCCTTTTGCTTGGCACGGTCACGCATGCGCTCTTCAATCGTGCCCTTTACGAGCAGCCGATATACGGTAACCTGGCGCGTCTGACCCATGCGATGTGCACGGTCCATCGCTTGAGAGTCTATTGTAGGGTTCCAGTCAGAGTCGTAAAAGATTACAGTGTCGGCTGCGGTCAGGTTGATACCAAGACCACCGGCTCGAGTTGAGAGCAGGAAAACAAACAGCTCCGGCTTGGTCTGCCAATCGTTGACAAGGTCACGTCTCTCAGAGAGTTTTGACGAACCATCCAATCGCACGTACTTGTACTGCCGAAACGTGAGATATTCCTCCATAAGGTCCATCATCCTGGTCATCTGGAAGTATATCAAAATACGATGACCCTCAGCTTTGAGAAGAGGCAACATCTGGTCGAGCTTAGATAGCTTGCCCGAGTCTGTCACAAACTTGGACATAGACGGCATGCGCAGAGTTGTGAAGCCCATTCGGTTGTTTCGCGCCCATGGATAGAGGTTAGAAGCAGGGAGTTCGTGAATAGGGACAGCCGCCTGAGTATAGCACCATTCCTGCTCAAGAGTAAGCGGGAACATAGCACGTTTAATGGTTTTATCAAAGAGCAGGTTTTCTTGATCCTGAAAGATGCCATGGTCTGAGGCTTCGAGCGAGATAGGAGGACAGAGTGATGGCTCAACAAACGCAGGCTCAATGACATTGTAAATACCGTTGTCAAGGACATTTCTACCGACATTCAAAAGAGTCTCAAGAATGCCGGTCGAGTAGCTGGTGGATTTAGCAGGAAGTGAGTTCTGCTCATTAACTAAGAATATGCTGCTATTTGGAACTGTCATCATTTCATCGTCCTCACCATCGTAGAGAACTGAAAATACACCCGCAGACTTTTCATTTCCATACGAAAAGTTTGTCACCGCACGCTCAAACAAGCCACTTTTACCTGCACGAGCCACTTCGCCTGGCGAAAGATCGATAAGCCTTGACCATGAAAAAGCAGGGCTCTTGTTCACATTTTCTGGGTCCCAAATGCTAAGCATATTTTCCAGAAATTTGGACCTAAAGCCTGCAGGTGATCCTTGATTCGGCACGTCTAGAAACCCACCATTGCGGTAAAGCAGCTTGGGCACAGTGTAAGAAATGCTATTTTGAGCCACGTAGTACAAATCAATTTCCAAGCCATCACGTACTGGTCCAAATGCCGAGATGGACTGCGAAAAGTTAAACGCCGATCGCACATCAGCTCGTTCAAATAGGTCTGGATGGTTACAGACCTTTCTAAACTGCATGACAAGGTTCATCAAGCTCTGGGTCCCTTCATCTGAGCCAGATGCAGCCTTTTCAATCAAATCCATTAAACTGATTTGAGATCTCAAAGTCTTATAAAGAAATCTTTGGCGGCTGGTGAGGTCACAATACACGTCCTCCTCAATCTTGTCACCAAGCTCTGATTGTACGTGTTTCTTCAGACGACGGAGCATGAACGGTTTGAGAATCATATGCAGTCTGCTGAGTTGCTGCTGGTTCAGTTTCGTGTTACTCTGTGCATGACTCTCAATGTCTTTGGAAAACCATTCGCTAAACTCATCATGGGAGTCAAACAGCGAGGGCATGATAAAGTGAAGCAGAGCCCAAAGTTCTTGCATTGAATTCTGAATAGGTGTACCAGTGAGCAAAAGACGGTTTCGGCAATGAAATGACAGCAGTGCTTTCCAGCGACTGGAAGAAGATGATTTGATTGCTTGAGCCTCATCAAGAATCATGTACTGCCATCGCATTTTTTGGAAGTAGTTGGCATCCGCTACAACCATTTGATAGGAAGTGACGAGGACATGAAACTGCGAGTCTTTGTTGTATTTGACATTTTTGTAGTCCCAAAACTTGCGGAGAATCTTTCGGTCCTTTGCGTTTCCCCAGTATGGCAGCACCTTGAAATCGGGAACAAATTTAGTGATCTCCTGTTGCCAATTGTGCAGTGTTGACGCGGGAGTGACAACCAAGAATGGTCCCCAGATATTATGTGTTTCAGCAAGATAAGCCATGACTGAGATACTCTGGACAGTCTTACCAAGTCCCATTTCATCGGCAAGAATACCATTGATGCCTTGTTCGTACAAATTAGCGAGCCAACTGAGACCCTTGATCTGATACTCTTTCAGTTGGCAACGGAGGAGACCAGGTTGGGGAATTTGAATGTCGCCGAGCGACGTGGGATTTTGAAAGTTCATTTCCTCGCCATCAAGATCAACCTTTTTAAGCTCGGAAGAGCTTGATTCACCATCAAATGCCCTAGCACGGGCTTGTGTATCTTCGTAGGCTTTTTGGGCATTAGCAATGGCCACTTGCCTCAGCTCGTCATCGTCAGCCTCATCAAAATCAAGGTCATCAACAGTACGCTGAGTCTCGACCGGTTGTGTAGTGTCCATTTTGCGGCCAATGAAATGTGTGTAAAGCTCGGTCTGCGAGATAAGAAAGTTGAGTTTTCTGGCCTGGCGCCTGGCCTCGCGCTCTTCTTCTTCCTTACGTGCCTGTTGCTGAGCCTCAATTTCTGCCTTCTTGCGTAGCTCGCGTTCCTCACGCTCGTTACGCTTCCAAAAGAGCAGCATTTCACGCATGCTACGACGCGCCTTGTTTTGAAGATCTTTCATACTCTTATTTGTACGAGTCTGCCATTTCCGCGCCTCTTTTGATGCGAGCTGACTGGTTTTCTTTGCGTTTAGCACCCGCACATTGCTGGCCGAGTGAATGAGTCTGTAAGTTTTGCTGGCGTCCTTGCGCGCCATTTCCTTCCAAATACTTTCGTAAGTATTGGCGTAGAGTCTGGCCACAGCGCGCACTTCTTTTTGACTGGGCATTTTGACGGTTGGCTCCTTTTTGACAACTTCCTTCTTCTCTTCGGCAGCTTTGGATTTGGCTGGCGACGGGGGCGGCACATTGCTAGTTGAGGCGGTATCACCGGCCTGAGCTTTTGAGTTCGGCGCGTTGCCATTAGCTTTGGCAATATCCGGCTGCCGGCCCCGTTTGGCTTTGAGCTCCGGCAACGGTGCCTTGCCAGTAGCCTCGGCCTCAGCAGCGGCGGCAGCGGCAGTCGCCGCTGCCTTCTTTGCTCGCCGTTCTCTCTGTTGCGCTAATTTGAGCTGGCGTTTCTCCTCTTTTTCCTGGCGTTCCTCAATTTTCAAAACCTTGCTTACAACGGCATGCTGAAGGTCTTTGCGAGCGTGTTTTCTTTGCACAGGAACACGAGCACTGTGAAAATCGAGGTTTTGCTCCAGGAACTTATCGCGCATGGCAATCGTGCGAATCTCATCGCGCATGGTGATGGCGTGGATCCGAGCCTGTAGCGTCTGGAGGTAGTTGGACTTTTCTTCTGCATATTCAGGTTCGTTTGCTGTCTGGAAAGCGGTTTCCATATGCATCGGATTTACGACGTCGAATGAGATATCATCGCTGGCGATGACCGGCAGCATAGCGACAGGTTTGAGCTTGCGGTATTGTGATGTATGTAGTTGTTTGGTGCCATTTCTAGTCGCCGACGGAGTTTCATCCGAGATAGTCGGTTTCTTAACAGATATTTTTTCATGAGCAGACTCCTCGTTTTTAACAAGAGTGGCATCAGTCGTAGAGACTTCAGTGGACGAAGTCGGATTGTCTAAGAGGGCAGAAATAGCCATGGCGTCACCAGAGCGGCGCTGAATAGAAGTTAATAGGCTATAAGTGAGCGGAAGTGGAATAAAGGGCACATACCTGTGAGGTTTCCATGGCTGGAGAAGTCGCGGGTAGAAAAAAAGTGGTCTTGAGGGAGAGCAGTAATGGTGATGGTAAATGAGTCGGCTGTTGAAAAGAAAAATTTGCCTCCTCGCAAATTGTTAAATTTGGGTTGGTTGGCTGGTTGGCTCGGATGGTTGGCTGGCCGTCAAAAGTTGGTTGGTTGGCCTTTTTCGGATTTGATTTTTCTGTTTGTTTGAGAAGGTCCAGATATCGTGATTACGAGATAGTAATAGCTATGGGCTTTGAAAAAAATAAAAGAGACTGGAACGAGCTGGTGTTGGCAGATACTAAATAACAATGCTCTAACAAAATAATTGATTCTAATGTGGCGTCCAGAGATGATCAATGGCGATGTGGCGGCAATTGGTGGTGATGGTTTCTTTAACGTTGAAGTGCTTATGCCTAGTTTTGGCAAAGATGGTGATGATGATAAGTTTGAGATTTTTGTGTTGCTGGTGATTGCGTTGTTAAAGAAAAACTGGTGGTGGTGGTGGTGGTGGTGAAACAAACTTGACTACGTCGTCGTCACTGTCACGCATATTCTCGTTGTGTTGTCGCCGTTGTTCTTTGCCTGTTATTGCCGTTCTTGTATTCGTGTGTGTCGTCGCTTCTATTTCCGTTGTTGTTTGCGGCCGTCGATAAAAAAACTTTTTGGAGGTTTCGGAGCCAAAATTTTGCTAGGCAAGCGTAGTGAATTGCACAAGTAATAAACTTTTATTTAAAAAACTGATTATATAATAAATATTTACGTAGCGTGGTAGTTACGCGTACGCGTTGGGCCAATTGAAAAAACTTCAATTACACTTCCGGATTGGGTGATAGAGTCACCTGACATACTATTTTTTGTGTGCCTGTGCATGGCCTACACCTTGCATCTACGGTTCTTCTTAGACTCTTCCGGTACCAGTGACATGGCATCTATCCATTCACACTCAGACCGTCAGAAATAATCCCCAAGTTCCAAACTAGTACCAGCGCCAAAAACTAGCCCTCCTTGTTTTTTGTGCTCTGCTTGTCATGTCTACGTTTGATCATCCCGAAAGGCCGTCCTTTGACACACAGGCCTCTTCTCGAAATAACGGCCATCACCTTGTCGACAATGACGATGAGTTCAATAGTGACCTGGATGATTTCCCTATGGAACTCGACGACTCAAATTTACACAGTAGCTCTAATGCCAGTTATTTAAACAGAATCCCCAGCGTGGAGTCTTCATTCAATAAGGTAAAAAATTCTTTCCCAAATGTTTTCTTTTCTCGGCAACCGCGAAACTCAGTCAACAATTCCAATCTCCAGCCCTCCACTGACAACCTCGACGACGAGGACTACGAGCACTACAACGTGAACCATGTTTACAATGTTAGAAAGAAAATTGAATATGAAGATCTTTCTGCGATTGACTGGCAAATGGAATACGCAAAGGAGCGCGAACGCAAGAAAAAGCTCGATCTCCAACCTGGCTTTTACGGCAAGTTCCTTTGGTTACTCGACATTTCGCACATCTGGATTGTTCTTATCCTGACAGGCATTTCGGTTGCTTTTGTTGCTGCATTTATTGACGTTGTCTCACGCTGGCTTGGTGATGTCAAGTTTGGCCATTGCACTGACGCATTCTACCTGCCGCGCGAGTACTGCTGCTCAGGAATTGATCTCAATGATGAGTGCCCGAAATGGGTTTCGTGGGAGACTTCGTTTCACCTGCGCCATGATGGTGTTTTTGGGTACATTTTATCTTACTTGTTCTATCTTGTGTTCACTATCATGTTTGCTGTTGCTGCTTCAATTCTTGTTCTGTTCTACGCTCCACACGCACGTTTCTCTGGCATGCCTGAAATCAAGACGATTTTGTCCGGTTTTGTGATGAAAGGATTCTTAGGTTTTAAAACTTTGATCATGAAGTCAATTGGCTTGATTCTTGTTGTTGCTTCTGGCCTTTGGGTGGGCAAAGAAGGCCCGCTTGTCCATGTTGCTTGCTGCTGTGCTAATGTCGCCATGATGCTTTTTCCACAATACTACCGCAACGAAGCTATCAAAAGAGAGGTTTTGACCGCTGCAGCCTCCGCAGGAATTTCAGTTGCATTTGGCTCGCCTATTGGCGGCGTCTTATTTTCACTTGAGCAGTTATCATACTACTTTCCTGAGCGAACTCTGTGGAACTCGTTTGTGGCAGCTATGGTTGCGGGTGTCTCACTTTCTTTCATCAACCCCCTCAGGACCGGTAACCTTGTTCTTTTTCAGGTTGTATACGACAGAGTTTGGCACCGATTTGAACTTGTCCCCTTTGCCATCATTGGCGTTTTGGGTGGTCTATACGGTGCTTTTTTCATTCAGCTCAACATCTATTTTGCCAAATGGAGACAAAATAATCAATTCTTGTCACGAAGACCAGTCCTTGAGGTAGCTATTATTGCCTTAATCACTGGAATTGTGACATTTCCTAATATTTATACCAAAATTCCCACAGCTTTGTCGCTGTCACATTTGTTTCAAGAGTGCACAGAAAGCGCACCTGGCAACTTGTGTAAGAATGAATTTTGGGTGTCCACATTCTTTTTGCTGGTGCTGTCTACAATACAAGGCTTTTTTCTTACAGCGTATACATTTGGCACTAACATTCCTGCCGGCCTAATAATGCCCTCAATGGTGAATGGTGCGTTTATGGGCCGTGCTATCGGCACTTTGATCCAAACGTGGAGATTGAGAAATCCAGGATTCATCCTTTTTGAAAGCTGTCCTGTTGATGGAGTTTGCATCACGCCTGGTGTGTATGCTCTTGTTGGAGCTGCTTCAGCTCTATGTGGTGTTACTCATTTGACCGTTTCGACTGTTGTCATTATGTTTGAGTTAACAGGCGCGCTCAACTATGTTATTCCAATTATGACTGGTGTGATGGTGTCTAAATGGGTATCTGATGCGTTTAACCGTAAGGGCATCTATGAAACCTGGATCCAGTTTAAGGAATATCCTTATCTCGACAACCATAACGATCAGCCAATTCCCGACGTGGCTGTCGAGAGCATCATGACTAAAGTCGAAGACCTGACTCTAATCCCTGCTAACGGCGGCACAATAGGATCACTGCACGATGTGCTTGAGACCTCGTCTTCACGAGGCTTCCCTATAGTCAAGTCTCAGGATGACATGACGCTTGTTGGATACATCACGTCGAACGAACTGCGGCGGGGTCTGATAGAGCACACAAACACATCACGCGACACTCCTTGTACATTTACAGCACTCGTGCCTGTGACACCAACTTTGGGTCATGGTGGTTTAGATTTCTACTCAGCAGATGATGCGTCATCGATTGGCGGTCGTCATGATGCTGACGGCGTGTCGCTGTTTGAGTTTGACGGTGAGCATAACCATGCAGGCATTGGCACCAACTCTGCTGCACCAGTTAATCTCCGCGAATGGGCTGAGCTTGACCCTATGACGCTTTCCTGGGAAAGTAGCTTACAGCTTGCGGCTTCCATGTTTGCCAAGCTTGGTTTACGATTTATTTTATTTACAGATAAGGGCCAGCTGTGTGGTCTTCTTACGCGTAAGGACGTTTGGTTACTGCTAAATTCACTTGATACGGACCTAAGCAGTTCTATGAATGAGCATTTTGAAGAGAATTCTGCTTCGACATCGTCGCTGACAGCCCGCGGCCGTCTGCTGTCGACGCTGTCCTATTCCCTCCGCGGCAGCGAGGATGAAGTGCGGCTGCTGGCAGGCCAAGACGATGATTATGACGAAACCCATCAGTCGCGGCAATCAGCGTAGCATTATTGGATCAGAGGGCTTTTTTATTTTACACATACATAATTTTATCTTATTTACATAGAACTTATTTTAGTTATCTCAATGCTTTCTAATAAACAAATATAAGCAGACTTGTTTTTTTCATGGTTTACGGATAATTTCCTTGAAATCATCAGCCTTATTACCAAGCCAGGCCGAGTTGAATGTATCAAAAAGCGTTTGCAGTGAGTCAAATCCGCGTGCCTGCCAGCGTGCACGGCGCAACTCACCGGGCGCATGCGGATTTCGATGGACTTGGACCATGACATCTTGCAGACATGCCTGCACCTGATCTGGGCGCACAACCAGAGAATAGCGGTCGACAAGATCGCTAAGCAGTGCAAGCGTCACCCAAGGTGCCATTGGGCTCTTGATGTACCCTAGCGCAATCAAAGTCGACAATAACTTTGGTGTGAATAGGTCATGCTGGTAATAGACTGCGCCATTATCATGAAGGGTGACTGTTTCAGAAAGCTTGTCGCGGCGCGGATACACCTCGGCAAGCGTATATATGAGGGTAATAAGCTCCTTGCGCTGAAGCCATAGCTTGGCAAATTTTATGTCAAGTAGGCACCGCATGATAGTCGCTGGCGGCAGTTGCATGCCCGCTGCAGTAAGCGGGTGATTGCGGGCAGCACCATTATCGCTATTCACGTACCAGCCAAGCTTTAAAAACTCTGCAATCTGTTCTATAGGAAACCGTTCCGCACGATGACTAGCACCGGAATGAGCATAGTCAATATCAGTGCCGTCAGTAATGTAGTTGCTTGGCTCATAAAGCACCATTTCAGTACGGTAGCGATCAACAGGCCGCACCTGGCCGTACCCGTACCGCTTTTTGGGCGTGCGCGTAAGCGGAGTCCGTTGATGGTAGATCATTGCCTGCGCAACCTTGCGAAAGGTTTTGGTCGAGAGCCGGTATGCACACGACTGGAGATCATCCGGAGAGTAACTCCATTGAGGTGTCGGGTGCTCTGTACGAATGGGCTTTTTGGTGGGTTGAACCACTGGTCTAAAATTAGCAAAGGGATCTGCTTTATTTGATGTAGAAACCATCTCAGTTTGTGGGGGATCAGTGGGTGATGGAGGTGGTGGTGTTTGTGGTGATGCTGATGTAACTTTTCGAGCGTTGTAGCTATCCAAAAGCTCCGTTAAAAAGGATGTTCCTGGAGGACTGTATTTGCACTTTGCATTTGAATGGAGTGCCTCAGTTGCAAGCTTGACAGCAAGCTTTACATTGCCAACCTTGGTCAGCGCAAAGACGTACAAATTCCAAATAGTGTTGGTAACACGATTTTTAGATTCAAGAAATCGGTAATACTCAATGGCACGCGGGTAGTCTCGCGCCTGAAGTAGCCCAACAAAATATCCTCGCGCTAGCTGCTCAAATTCATATACTGATGGATTGCGGGCAATTTCATGTGCGTCTTTGGGACTGTAATTGCACAGAAGCTTGATAATATAACTATAAACGTTCAAAGACATCTGTTTTTCGGGAGTAATGGTGCAATGACCCGAGGCATTCATTTGTGGTGCAAAGTATTTTTCATAGAGTCGGTTACACTTTTGAAAGTCGCTGGTTTTAAGAATGATTGCTTCGTAGATAGGCGTCGGGTCGCGGAATCCCATAGAACTAACTAGCTTTTCAATTTCTTCATCATCCAAGCCCGACCGGCTCTTTACAAGAGTCACCCAGAACGGCACTGTTAGTAGCTTTTTCCTATTAGTAGGATCAAACCGCATGATCGCATATATGAACCGGCGCGCTGTTGGCTCTCTTCGCGACAGTTGCATCCGGCCTATTTGTTCCAGAAAACTTTGAATATATGCGCGATCTACGGTTTTGTAAAAGGTTCCTTTTGCTAGCGACCGCAGAAACGTCCGGTAGAGATCTTTCTGATCAAGGGCGGCGCTGTTAAGTTTCTTGCGGAATAAAGTCTTAATGATATGCATATTTTTTGGTGTAGACTCTGGAGTTGCCAAGAGTAGCAGATGGTAAAACCAGGTATCAGCAATAGTCTTGTTGAGACCAGCTGGAGAGAATTCGAGCCATGCTAGGATTTCTGCCGCAGTCATTTTCTTGACGGTCTGGTTAACGGGGTACCCAGTTCGAAAAATCTTCAGAAGAAAAGCTGAATGTTTCGCCTTTTCGGTGTGGGTTAACGTGCTAAGAAGCTCTGGCCAGTCATTTGGACGCGGTACTATACCCCGACGCGCCAGTACCAAATTGCAGTGTTCCGCACCGGCAAAGTCATTCGCACTGAGAAGTTGCCGCATGACCTGCGTATAAAGCACCGGAGTTAGTGCATCACCGTACACAGTCTCCTGTAAACTCTTGATAAAGGCGTCGAGTTGCGCCTCGGTTGCAAGGCTCTGTGGAGCGCTGCCCATGGAGTGGACGACAGAGCGAAACATTGCCGTGATGCGGGTATCATCGCCGCTTCCTGTTTCTTTTGTCGTTGCACCCGCGCTTGTGCTATTACTTCTCAAGCTACTACCTATTAGCGCATGTCTAGTTGTGTATTTTAAGCGAGCTGCAGTATAGTTAGCCTGGGCCCGAATCATTGTCTAAAATTCATCGCCTGTTTTGCAGGATGCTCAACAACTTTTGCCCGCCTGACGAAGACGCCACTGAAAAAATTTGAAAAAAAAAAAAAAAAAAAGGCGTACGGCTGACCGCAACAGCGGCTACAACAGCAAAGTCAGAGCTGAGCAGCACGCCGGTGCAAATGGCCGTCGCTATAAGCCATCTCTGAGTAATTTTAGCTATCAGAGCTTGCTTGTACAGCCCGGACAAACCACGCTTTCACGGTGTCGCCATGGTGCGTGCAGCATCTGGCGGGTTGGGTTGACCCTGAGTCTAGGTATAAGGGGTTAGGGCCACGGGCAGTACTAGCAAAGTTCAGGCTTTCGCTAACAACTGTCAGTCGAGTATAAAAAAATATCGCATCGCCAGCTTTGCAGTTTCTCCTGTCTCCCTTTTCTCCAACATCACCATTGTCCGCATCTGCCCGTGTGCCATCCAAGGCTTGCCTATAACACGCTATTATGTCCAAACGCTACTCAATAGATCAGCCTTTGCCTGACAGCGATATAGAGGAGGATATCGTTCTGGGGAACTTTAATCCTAACCCCCTGGACAGGGACCTGCTTCGCGCGGACGAGGCCGTTATAGAAGATCTCAATAAAAAGGACGCCTCTGCCAAGAAAAAGGGATTTTTTTCACGGTCAAGCAAAGCCACTCGCCAGAATTATAGCCGCCTGGTGGCAGAACGTCCCGCGAAAAAGTCCGTTGGATTTGCCGATGCACGATCTAGCAAGCCAGCGGGAAACAAGTCGAAAAACGGTTACTCACAGCTCAGCTCCGGAGACAATCGGCTGCAAGCGAACAGCGAGGATAGTGACTCGGACTACCCAAGCGATATTGAAATAGACATTAGATCGCAACCCAGGAGAAACCATTTGCGGAACAGACACAAAAAGCTTCATGGCTTGCTACTCGGAATCTTGTTACTTTTTGGTCTCTGGTTTGCTTACACAAACTTTTTGTTTAGCGAAAGACCGAGATCTGGTTCTGCGCCTAAAGCGTTCCTTTCAAACGGTACGCACGATTTTAAGCCTACTACCGTTGTTGTCTCCCTCGACGGATTCCACCCTCACTACATCAACGACGAAGTCACTCCCTATCTGCATGAGCTCCTCACTCAGAATAGCGGCGCTCCATACATGACACCATCTTTCCCTTCGTCCACGTTCCCTAACCACTGGACCATGGTTACAGGTCTCTACCCGTCTAACCACGGCATTGTTGGTAACACGTTCTTTGACACAGTATTGAAGACTACATTTTTTAACAAGAAACCTGCTCAGAGCTTGAGAAAGGAGTTTTGGGGCGGTGAGCCTATCTGGCAAACCGCGTCGCTTCAGGGAGTGATCTCCGGTATCCACATGTGGCCTGGAAGCGAAGTCGATTGGGAGACCAAAAGCCCAGTGTTTGTTGACAAGTTCAACAAGACGGAACTACTTAGTGTCAAGGTTAACCGTATTTTCACTTGGCTGGATGAGGACAATGTAGACCATCGCCCGGAGCTGATCATGGCGTATGTACCTACTGTCGATACCGTCGGTCACTTGCACGGAATCAATGGAAAGGAGCTGATACAGGCTTTGAAGGATGTCGACAATCTTGTCGGCGGCTTAATGAACGGATTTGAGTCACGCAACTTGACCGATATTGTTAACCTGGTCGTTGTGTCAGACCATGGCATGGCCCCCACTTCTAACAAGCGTCTGATTTATCTTGACGACTTGGTAGATATGGGCAACATTGAGGCCATTGAGGGCTGGCCATTGATTGGCATCACGCCAAAGGCTGGTCTTCATCTTGACGCATTCTACGAAAATCTCAAGGATGCACAGAATCAGTTCGGTCAAGGCAAGTGGGATGTATATCTGCGCGAAAACCTGCCCGAGGAGTGGAAGTTTGGTGGTAAGCACTACAACAAGTACGCGTCACGTATTGCGCCGCTGTGGCTAATTCCGCACGTTGGTTGGTCGTTTACGACTAAGAAGGAGATGGAGGGCTACAATGGCAATTACAAGCTACAAGGAATCCACGGTTACAACAATACCGAAGTACTCATGCGTGCACTTTTCGTTGCAAAGGGTCCTTACTTCTCTAACGACCTTTACGAGCCGTTTGAAAATGTTGGTCTTTACAACATTTTGTGTGACACGCTTGGTCTCAAACCCTCGCGAAACGACGGTTTACCTGCCAAGTCTGTTCTGAAGCTTCTTCCCAACAATTGGACGGACAAGAACGAGTACCCTGGCGTGCCATTTGATACCGAAATTCTGGATATCAACTCGACGTACGAGACACTGTTTGGCACCGACAAGGGCACTGAGGTTTCAGTTGAATCTCCTATTCCCACGGACTCCGCCATCCCTGTCGAGGCTGGAGAGGTGAATACTGACGAGGAAATTCACAAGGACGCGCCGGTCACTAAGCCCGTGGAGGCGACTGCGGGCTCCAACACGGATAATGAGAAGGAGTCCAACACTTCGCACATCAGCGACAAGGTGAAGGAGATTGTAGACTATGTGAAGGGCAAGGCCTCCGAGGCCAAGGACTGGGCAGTGGACACGTACAATACGTGGCATTCAGAAAAGCCGTCAAACTCGGACTAGTTGTATTTTCTTTATTTTCTTTTTGATTTTTTATCGTGTTTTCAGTGTTTTGAATCGTTATTGATGTTTGGATTTTTTATTTATATTTCAATTTTTTTCTTTTTTCATGTCAAGCCTGACCCCGAACTTTTCATTCCCACAAGAAAAATTTGCCCCTGACTCGACGCTCGCACACCGTTTACGTGACACGCCGGCACAATTCAAAGAACTACCAACCGACATGCTCCTTGCATCAATTGTCATCTTCTTATCGCTTTTCATCTCCCGGGTTGTTTGCAACACGGAACAGATTAGTTTTACTTACACACCCAGCGCGTTTCAGGCGAGTCCACAACTCAGCGACGCCATCCTCACGCGCGAACACAATCGGCACATCCAAGCTTTTACCGCTAACACTTCTGGTGCACACACATATCTTGTGCATGAAGGTGCTGGCGAGACACTCAATGCGCGGGTGTGCTGGCCTGCTTCGTTCCCTCTACGCTTTGATCTTACCTACGCAAATGGTGTAATCACCGTGCACTACGCCCCTGATTTTTTTACTCACAAGGACACACTGACTTTTGCGGAACCATGGCGCTACGAAATCATTCTTGAGCAGCCGCCGCTGAGCGGGTTCTTCCCGGGCTTTTTCACCCAGCTTGCGGTGGTGCTGCCGGCGGCGGTGGTGGCGTCGGGGTATCTGGTCAAGTTCTTTTGATGAGAAGCGTAAATATCGTCCCATCCGCCGTAAATGCTAGAACGCGGATGTTTTTTTTTTTTTTTGTTATGAGCCCTTGTTGTCGACCCCCCTGTGTTGACCTGATCAGAGATAAGCTTCCGTGTTCGCCTTATTGACTCTTTTTTTGGTTTTTCGCTTTTTTTTTGATTTTGCAGCCGCCGTTGGAAAATCTCACGGTTGGTGTTTCATTGCCCACAGATAAAAATTTTCTGATCTTCAACCCACCTTTCTTTCTCCTCTCCATCTCTTCCCCAGGCTTCTTCATCACCATGTCCCTCGAATCACAGTTCAAGAACCTTGCCATTTACGGAGATGTTCTCTCTCACGCCGCCCCCGCCAATAACGACGACTGGGCCACCATCCTTGCCGCTGCCAGCTCCGCTTCTTTTGAGCTGACGAAAACCCTTGTTTTCAAGCCCAAGACCCCCAAGTCGCAGGACCCTGTCCCCGTTGTTGTTATCGCTCTCAACTCATCCAACACTCCTTCTTCTATTGTAGCTAAGGCTGCCAACGCCAAGGACCCTCGTTTGGCCAATGCCGAGCTTGTTGCTCAGTTTTTCAACGGCATTGCCCCTATTGACGTCGGCCCCCTCTCTGTCACCGCTGAGAATGCCAGCAAGATCAAGGTTGTGCTGGACACCGCCATTGCGGGAGATGCGCTGCTTGCTGTTCGCCCTTCTGATGCTTCTAAGACTGTCTTTGTCAAGGCTGACGATCTCGTTGCCTACTTGAACGAGACTGGTGCCGAGGTTATTACCGTCGACTTTACCGCCGCCCCTGCTGCTCCCGCCGCTCCTGCTGCTCCTAAGCAGGCCAAGTCTGCTTCTTCCAAAGACGATGGTAAGATTGAGGGTGCTGCTTTGATTGGTATTACTGTCGACAAGGAAATTGACTTCTCTGGCTGGTATCAACAGATCCTCACAAAGGGTGAGATGCTGGACTACTACGATGTCTCCGGCTGTTACATCATGCGCCCCGCATCTTACTCCATCTGGGAGATCATCCAGGAGTACTTCAACGAACGTATTAAGAGCATTGGTGTGCAGAACACCTACTTCCCCATGTTTGTTTCTTCTAGAGTCTTGGAGAAGGAGAAGGATCATATTGAGGGATTTGCCCCTGAAGTCGCTTGGGTCACCAAAGCAGGCAAGAGCGATCTGGAGGAGCCCATTGCGATTCGTCCCACTTCTGAGACTGTCATGTACCCCTACTACGCCAAGTGGATCAGATCTCATCGTGACTTGCCTCTGAAGCTGAACCAGTGGAACTCCGTTGTCAGATGGGAGTTTAAGCACCCCCAGCCCTTCTTGCGTACTCGTGAGTTCTTGTGGCAGGAGGGTCATACCGCTCACTTGACCTTTGAGGAGGCCAACACTGAGGTGCTGCAGATTCTCGACTGGTATGAGTCTATCTACCACGACCTTCTCGCTGTCCCCGTCATCAGGGGTAAGAAGACCGAGAATGAGAAGTTTGCAGGTGGTCACTTCACTACAACAGTTGAGGGTTACATTCCCACCACTGGCAGAGGTATCCAGGGTGCTACTTCTCACTGTCTTGGCCAGAACTTTTCTAAGATGTTCAACATCACCGTTGAGAACCCCGAGGGTCCCGAGAAGCCCAAGCTCTTTGCCTGGCAAAACTCCTGGGGTCTGTCTACTCGTGTCATTGGTGTCATGGTGATGGTTCATTCCGACAACAAGGGTCTTGTCCTTCCTCCCAGAGTTGCTCAGATTCAGAGTGTTATCATTCCTTGCGGTCTGACTGCCAAAACCTCCGACGAAGACAGAAGAGCCGTCAAGGAGGGTGTTCTTGACATTGAGCATCTGCTCAAGAAGGCTGGCGTCAGAGCCACCAGCGATATCCGTGACAACTATTCTCCTGGCTGGAAGTTTGCCGACTGGGAGCTGCGTGGTGTTCCTCTGCGCATTGAGTATGGCCCTGCTGACCACAAAAAGAAGCAGGCTGTAGTTGTCCGCCGTGACACTGGTGAAAAGACTGTCGTTCCTCTGGGTGAGACCTTTGTGGCCACCATCCAGGGACTGTTCGAGACCATCCAGAAGGACATGTTTAACAAGGCCAAGAACTCCTTTGACTCTCACATCAAGAGAGTCGAGACTCTTGAAGAATTTGTTCCTGCGCTGAACAAGAAGTGCGTTCTGTTGGCTCCTTTCTGTGGTGGCATGGAATGTGAGGATGACATCAAGGACCGTACCGCTAAACAGGGCCAGGCTGATGGTGAGGAGGTTGATGACAAGGCCCCCAGTATGGGCGCCAAGTCCTTGTGTATTCCCTTTGAGCAGCCCGAGCTCAAGGAGGGCGCCAAGTGTGTTGGCTGTGGCGAGCCTGCCAAGTTCCACACCTTGTTCGGTAGATCTTACTAATCAACGTGCTGTCGTTGTATAAATGTTCCGATTGGTATATACTTATGATGTGTTAATAAATTAATTTTATGTTAAAAAAAGAAAGAAAAAAAAAAAGCAAACTCTTTGCTATTAGAGAGGTGTACCATTTTTAACCCAGAAGGGATGAGTACGGGCGTCGGCGATGGGAACCGATTTAACAACGGTTTTGGTGTTGTCAGAGGTGCTCTCAAGCGCAAGATAGTAGATTGCCTCGGCCCCAAGAGACTCAAGATACTCAACGCACTTGTGCAAGTTAAGGCCAACCTGCGCTATACCATGCGAGTCATCAGAGAGGCAAAATCGACCACCGCGCGCAAGGATAAGTTCGGCCACATCACGCTGTGGATAGGGCGTCTCCCAGCCCTTGCGCACAGCTGCCGAGTTGAGCTCAAAGAGCGCACCAGTCGATACGGCGTAATCAACATTGCGTGTAATCTTGGCCCAGAGCGTGCTCTCCGGCGTAATCAAGGTTGCAGCCGCAGGGGTCTTGGGCGCAAACAGGCGGATCAGATCAAAATGACCAACGACAGAAGGGTTAAGGCTGCGCAGCATTTCGTACTGCAGGTCAAAGTAGTCCTCAAAGAGACCAAGGTCCGTTGGCGTTGTCGAGGCTGCACGCGCCTTTTCGTAAGTGGCAACGTCGTAGTCAATGGGAATGTTGTGTACGTGGTGCACGGAGCCGACCACGAGATCAAAGGAGTAGCGGCCTCCGCGCAGCAGATCAAGCCCCTGCTCCAGGTAAAATGGTGAAATTCCCTCGGCTTCAAAGCCAACAAGAATCTGGGTTTTAGACTCTGGGTTGCCGTTAACCTTGGCCTGGATTTTCTTAGCGTGAGTGTAATAGGCATCAAAAGTCGCAGCAAGGTCGTCGACGGTAGTCTTGCTTGCAAGCTCCTCATCGTATAAATCAACCGGATAGTAGCGCGGCATGTGCTCAGTGAGACAAAAAGTCTGGAACTGCTTCGCGAGAGCAGTTTCGACAATAGCATCAAGAGAGTCCTTGGCGTGCTGCACGTACTGGCCTGAATGTGAATGGTGCGTGTGCATTTTTACGAAGGTGGTGTCTTTTTTTTTTTTTTTTTTTATATCTAAAGAGCGAAAAGTTTTGTATTTTTAGGAGGAGGTTATTGAGCCCGCGATCTCAAAGGTTCTCGAATGGAGGAGGAAATAAAAATTGCCAAGCGGGTAAAAAATGATCAGGTAAAACTAGTCACCACCCTGGAAAAAGCGCACAATAGACGGATCTTATTGCAGCACAGATACCTCCCCATGGTGAGTGAGATCGCTGCAAATTCTGCGCCGGACACCGGAGCAAAAAATAAATGGCGGTCTGCACTACTCGTTTCAATTTCCGTGCGTACATAAATATAATTATCTACCTGTACTATCTGCTGCTAATAGTCAAGTGAAGCGGCTCCTATGCGCTAGTCTTGACAGCCTCTGCGAGTTCTGCCTCGCGCCGTGACTTGATCTGGCGGTTAACGTCAATGCTGGCCTCCACTTGCTCAAGCAGAGAGCGAGTACGCTCATCCCACTGGTCAAGCACCGCAATAATCTCGTCCAGCCGCTTTTCATCAACATCGCTGCCGGCCGTCACTTGAAACACCTCTAGCGCCTGATTCTTTGTGTCCAGCTTCGCTGTCAGCTTACCGCTGTATATTGTCTCAATCACAAGCTGCTCAAGCTCATCAACACCGCCATCGCTAGCACTGCCAAGCTCGAGAGCTCGCGAGAGTTCCGCGTATGAGATCGACTCGGCGTTGCTTGTTGCGCACAACTTGAGCAGTGTCAATTGCTTGAGCTTGCGTACCTGCGGCTCCGCCAGCGTGGGGAGCGACTCATCAATGCTGTCTGAGACGTGGGCCTTGTAGTCCGCCCAGCTACCGTATGTAAACATGTGCAAGTACTCGACCCATTGGGTTGCAGCGGGTGACAGCTCGACGCCACCGCCCGCACGTAGCGGGCTCGTTAGCTCGTGATACAGCTCAGCGTAGCCAAAGATCTTTGGATTCGATAACGCTCGTTTAATCAGATCTGCCACAATGGGACTTGATAGGGTCGGCGTGGATTTGAGGAGAGTGAGTAGCTGTTCCATGGTGTGTGTCGGGGGTAATGCTGAATACTGTCGGTATTTGCGTTGAGAATAGAGAGGGAAAGTTTCAGGAACGCTGTTTTGCAACTATATATATGAGATTGTGTATTTTAACATTTGGAAGGGATTTTACCATTACTACTAAGGCCTAGACAGATCTCTCAACGACGACGCTTAGGCTTTTCAAGCCGCTGACGGATCAGGCGCTACGGCGCCTCGCTGTATATTATCTCGGGCTGCGTGCGGGTATATTTAATGACAGGTACATCTAAGGCTGCCGTTGCAGAGGCCAAAACAGCGGCAGCGTTGTCTGCGCGGCGCTGCACCACGGAATCCCGCAGGCGTTGACGCAGATCGGCCTCGTGCACGCGCCGGCGCTCGGCAACGCGCGCGCGCTTTTGTGTCCCAATTTCTACAAGGTCATACGAACCGTCTTCGTACACAATGCGCCGCCACACCGTTGTGCGCGGGCCGTCCATCTCTGCGATTGCAATCCACTCCGCAACCTTCTCCTCTGGAACATAGTCAACCATTATCAAGCCGGTATCCCGATTACTGCTGAGGTGTTTCCCGCTGCTGTTGCTGGTCTCACTTCTGTCTCCGCTCTGTTTGCTACTTCTTTTTGGGCTACTACGTTGTTCATTACTCGGCCTACTGTTAGTACTATTACTGGGGCTTTGGTTGTTAATGTTAATATTGGATAGCAATGATAAAAACGGCGTGCGGTTTAGTTTCTCGCGGACTGACCTGGCGTGATCAACAGAGGAAAAGACGGCAAAGCAATGGCTTCGAATCCGGTCGAACCAGATAGTTGTAGGCGCGGCGCCGGCGGCGGATGCGACGTGGGCCTCAAACTCTGACAGCGCTAACGGGCGCGAAAGATTCCATATGTAGAGTGCGAGTGTGGGCGGTGTGATCGGTAATGATGTTGAGTGCTCTGGGGATGATGACATGAACTGCTGGCTTACCGTTGCTGCTGCTGATGATGACAATGGTGGTTGAGGGTGAAAACGAACTACGTTGATACCAGAGAAGTTGGCATCCTTGTTTGATGTCCTTCTCACAACCCTCACCCTGCTGCCATCTTCTGGTCTTTCAAATCCTCCACGCAACAACAAACACCGCGACCACCGTACTAGAAAATCGCCATCACCCGCGCCCACCATGAGTCTCTACGGACTGGACGAACATGCCCAGAACCTGCTTAAAGAGGAGACGTTCAAGGTATTTAAATCACCTCAATTGCGCTACCCCTGTTCCAAGGAGGACACTCACTAACACGGCCTGCAGGATCGCTTCTCTGCAAAGGACTTTATTGAGCAGCTCAGCAAAAATCATACTGGCCTGGCCAGCTCTACTGAAGGTAACCACGCGCTCACGCCGTTTTATTACGTTTAGTTTTTACTACAATTGTTGTTCTTGCTAACTAAGTTGTAGCGCTCGACCCCAAGCCTTACATTCGAACATTTGAAGCCGCGCTCCAACAGTTGCAACAAATTCAGTTATCAGTTCTGGAGAAGGAGACTATCGCATTAAAGGAGGTTGAGAAAACCGAGATCTTGCACAGTCAGGAAGTGATCAATATCTCACAGAATTTTGGTGTAAGTCCCGAAGACTTTGCTTGCCATGAACTAAACCCCAGCTAACATGAATAGAACGTACTGCGCGACTTTGGCACTCTTGACAACACAGTTGCCGACATCTATACTGCGACCTCAGACCTCAACATCCATCTCGAAAAGCTGTCAGTGCAGTATGAAAAGTCAGTTGAGTCATCTTTCTTGATCAACTGTTACCTTGCATTTTATCGCAAAGGCAGCTGTCTCGAGCTTGACAAGCTGTGGGAGGGCATGACGATGGAGCGTCGGCGCTGCGCCAATGTGACACGACAACTCCAGATTCTCGCAAAAAAGATCGACAAGGTTGAAAACGCTGAAAATGCCCGAAACGGTATTGATAAGTTTGCAGAAAAACTGGAGAGAGACTTGCTTACAGATTTTGACAATGCGTATCGGTCCGCCGATCTTGCTGCCATGAAAGACTCGGCCGATATTCTGACAGACTTTAACGGCGGTGGAAGCGTAATTCAGATGTTTGTGAATCAGCATGATTACTTTATTGTGCAAGAGAAACTTGTCAATACTGATACTCTCCAGAGTGAAGAGTTGTGGATCAAACTTTCCGATCCCGACGGAGACTCAAAAGAACTGGAAGATATCATGCAGACCCTTATCGATGAAATTGAGCAGGTTATTGTCACAGAGATGGAGATTATAAAGAAGGTGTTCCGCCACTCGGTTGCCATTCTGAAAGTCTTTTTGCAGCGTGTGTTTGCGCAGCGGATCCAGCAACAAGTAGAGGCGTGCTTGATGATTGCGGAGGAAAAGTCAACACTGGCTTACATGCGATCGCTGCACATTTGTTACTCCAAGGTCGGCGCTCTTACCAAGTCGCTTAAAGATGTATTTGCGACACAGAGTATAGACAATGAGGGCGAACTAACCGCTCTGTTGGATCAAAACTTTGCTGACATCTTCGTGCCTTATATTGAAAGTGGCCGGTACTTTGAAGCAGAAGTTAAGAATCTAAACCAGATCATCACGTTTGTACTTGGAAAATTCTCTGAGTTGCACTCGCACAAGCTGGTTCGTGAACACTCGATCTTGTCGCGGTTTACTTCCAGCAGTGAGCACAATAAAGAGGCAGCCCGGGAAGGCCAGACTAGCAGCTTCAACGCTTCAGTGTCGGAGAAGGGCCAGGGTAGAATTGGCCAGCTGATGAGAGCCGTGCGGTTAGAGCGCAGCAATTCGCACCATAAGCTGGCTGAGGATGATGAAAGCGAGGAATATGGACCAGATATCAATCTGGAACAGATCCAAAAGATTTTGTCCTATGCCGCAGAAAGTATCAAGAGAGACCTGGAACTGGCAGACTCAAAGGAAATTCCTAATGACGCAAAGACATTTTTGCATTTATTGTTGGATGGTCTTGGAAGAGATGTGGCAGAGATGCTACTTGACGAGTCAATCACAAGCAGCAACAACCAAGAAGCTAAGGCTGTTGATCTGGGATTTCTCAAGGTTATTAGACAGGTTTCCGGTTTTATCTTTTTGATCTCATCAATGATTCATACCGTTATTGCGCCAATGCTGTCAAACAACGCAGTGCTGAAGGGCCATACCATCAGTTCGCTGAATTCATTCCTTAAACGATGTGAGACCAAAATGAACACTATAATCCAGTCTGCTATTGACCTTTGTCTTGCAAGAATCACGTATTTTCTTAACAAACAAAAGAAAAAGGATTATGCTTTCAAGTCAGGTTCCGATGAAGCTGTCTCAACAACGCAGACATGCATTGAAGTGTGTCATTTCCTGGGCCATATACACGCAATTGCAACAATTTCGCTCGACGGTCGCAACCTTGAATTGTTTCTACACGAGGTCGGCACCAGTTTTAAGGGCCTTATGCTTGAACACTACAAAAAGTTTAACGTTAGCGCCCCTGGTGCCCTTGTCCTCAGCAAGGATGTACAGGAGTACCAAATGGAAATTGATAAATGGAATATTAGTGAACTTTCGGAGGAATTTGGCGTGCTTCATAGCGTGGCTAACTTGTTCACTGCTCAGTATGTGTTACAATGGGTGATTTTCTCTTGACAAAATTCTAACCGTTTTTTTTTTTTTTTTTTTTTTTTAGACCCGATGCTATCCAGTCTCTGATCAGGGGTAGCAACCTCTCACAGGTCAAATCCTACATTCTAAAAGAATATCTACAGAGAAGAGTCGATTACTTTACAGCCGGCGTAAACGTTTTGGTAAGTCAGCAAGAATGTTTTATATCTCTAAGCGCATTACTAACTTTCCAGGTTTCACCTAATTTAATACGGGAACGCGCCGTCGCCATTCCTATTCCTATGTACCCCATGATGTAGTCCGTTTCTATATACACCTTGTTTTATTAGTTTCCTTTTAAATATACATATATTTTTTTAATAATGTCCTAAAGCCAGTCCCCATAACAAGCTAGATGTTCATTGGCCTCTGTAGATGCGATAAGTCAGATAAGTGAAGTACCCAAATGCAGCCAGTGCAATGATGCCCGCGTCCTTGGCAAGCGCGATCCACGCGCGGCGGTCAGCATTAAAAAGGCCCGCACCACGGCCAGCGGCGCCGCCCGTGTTGCGGAAAAGCCGCGCAGCACTCACATTAGCCTTTTCATACGTCGACAAGAGATGTGGCGGCACCGCCACCATGGGCGAGTTAAGACTGTCACTGCGCTTGCGGCTAACGGTAGACGAGGACCGACTCCATAACGGGAAACACATGTGAATGGCAATAAGGGCAAATATGCTAAATACGCAAGCTATCCCGTACATGATAAACCCCAAAAACGGGTCTGGCATGTAGCAGATGCGAGTTTTAAAAGAAGGCTCGGCGCTACCAGCGGCTGCATTTGAGCGCTCCTGGAATAAGCCATCGAGCGAAAGCAGCTGCACGGCTGGGTAGCGTACACCCATTGCCATAGATACTGTTTTGACAGTGAACTCCTCTGCATGGTGCACAGGTGCTTTAGTGTCGTCAGAATAGGTATATTTATGGGTTGTGTGGCATGCGTCGTGGTCATCCCCGGAGAAGACTACGCTAGGCCGCACGGAGCGCAGAATGTGCTCAGAGACTTGAGGCGATAGCATGGTCTGGTACTGATAGCCGTACTCCCAGGGTATTGTGTTACTACGCGACTCGCGGTGCCGGCCGCAAGGCAGAGCCGGATCACGATAGAGCGGCACGTGCGTCAGCAGCACACGCGGCTGTTGATCGGCACCTGTGACATGGGCATCGAACAAATCGCTTAAGAAGTCGATTGGTCGCGAGTACACAGTTTCGTTAATCCAGTTCATAAGAGAAATTCCATCAAGCGCCACGACTGAGTGATTTCCAATTGAATACACGAAGTTGGGTTCACCAAAGAACATGGCAAACCGGTTTGCGGCCTTGAGATTGATGGTGTTGCCAAAGCCAATATCGTGATTGCCTGGCAGCCCCATGATTGTCAGTTTATATGCAGGCTTAGTATAAATGCGGTTCCAACGGTGCGTAAACTCGCGCACCCACTTGGCGTCATCCCACTCGCGACCGCCGTCAAAAAGGTCGCCTAGGAAGTAGTGAGTGTCCGGATCGAGCACGCGGTTGGCATTAACCCAATTGCGGCGAAGATACAAATCGGAAACAAACTCGGTAATTTTCAACAGCGCGCGAGGGCGGCCGGGATAAGTATGGTCATCAACGAGCTGCGGGTCCGATGTGATGAGCATGCGAGTGGGCTCTTCGTTACGCTCAAATGTCGGCCAGGTGCAACGTGCAATGCTCGCGCGCGGATACACGACTTCAAAATAATGCACAAGTAGCAGCCATGCCAGTAGTATGTAGTGCAAATAGCTGATCCGCTTAAAAATAGTTTTGATGGCAGGTCGCAGTTTTTGTAGATGTACTCTTGCGCGCTCCTGCCATCCTGCGTCTTCGGGCGGCACATATGGTGACGAAAGAAACGGGGTAACGGAAGAAGAACACGACGCCGATGTCGAGATCGAAAGTGAAGATGAAATGCGGCCGCTATTTCCGCTGGTAGCTGTAGCTGAAAAAGGGATCTGGAGATGAAGCTCAGGCCGCTCGGTACTTTGCCCGCCGATCAGCGAGCTCCGGCGTGACACTCTAGTTGAGCTCTGAGGGTTGCGGTAGGACATTATGGATGAGCAGCTGAAAACTCAAAAGAAAACAAAAATTAAATATCAGTTTCCAAAAATTTTGACCGTATCTTAACAATATTCTCCATGCACGAGACGATGGAGTATAGGAAAGGAAGGTCGGTAACGTGGCCAAGTCGGAGCCCCCCTGGCTTGGAAAGGCAATGTAGGCTGGAAGATGCAAGTCTCTTAGGCAAGGCTTTAAAACGGTTAGACCATTTTGGGAAAAAGATAAATAGTGTCACGTGGATACAACAGACTTGTGCTTCAGGGTCGCAATCGGTAGCTGCCTCTTTTGTCAACTCCAGCGAGAGAAGGCGTTTTTATCATCACAAAGTTATACTATCTTTCAGTCATTTAGTTAATTAAAACAAAAAAGTTGCTTAAAATTATAGTTTTTAGATGTGGCTGCCTAAATGACATTTGTTCCGGAGAAATCTCGGAATAAATCAAGGTAGTTGATTTTTCTCAAACAAACCAAAGCTATCAATTATAAGAATTAAAAATTGCAAAAATAAGGTCAATTGTATAAGTCAAACATTGTTTTTTTTTTTTAATTTTGGTTGAGTTTGTTGAATTATAGTTAATCATTTATTTTTTCAATTGCAATTTCTTTTTTATTCAGAATATTTGTTTGGTTTGATTAAACCGCTAAAAGCCTTAATCTAGCCGTTTGCCAAGCTCATAATTTATTCATGTAGAAGTTTTCAATGTTTTCTCATGCTGCCAAAAAAGGTATTAAATAACTTGAACGAGCTTTCTGTAGGTTTTTTTACTGCTGACTGCAAATTTTAATATTATAATATCATCACAATTTCTCTGATTTTACTTTTGAGCTTTGACTTTTTGGCTATTGTAATTGAAGGTATTCTTACCATAAGAAAAGTGTAAATTTTCCATCTCTATTAATTTTTGGGCTAATTTTGGCTGTGTTCAAGTTCAAAATTCTTATTCTCAAAGTCTGATTTCTTCTGTTTCACAGCTAACTATTGTAGCAGTGGCTTGGTCATAGCACTGATTTTAAAATCTCTATAAATGCTTTTGGCAATTTACTAAGCCTCAGCATTTTACCGCTTTAAAATCTTGTTTCCGTTGCTTTTCTGGGCTGTCTGAAAAAACTATGCACTATTGTCTTGCCTTTTGGAATCTCAGTATCTCAACTTTAGAGTTCTTCAGCATTAAAAACTCAATTCCCAAAAGACTCGCCGATTATTTATAAACTGTTGCCTCTGCCCATGCTGCCTGGTAAGTTGATGGCAATTATGGACAAGCAAAAACTTCTGCTGTCCATGCTTTTAGTAAAAATCCGGAGCTCTCTCCTATGTGCTTTAAACTATATGTGACAAGGGTCATTGCTGAACAAAAGAAAAAATTTCCAGGACATTGCTTTCCGGGAAGTCTAAACGCTGGCTGTTATGCGTTTACAAAAAGTTCAATACGAATTAATGTTCCAGAAAAACACCAGAGAGATATTTAAACTATTAAAAAAAATAACAGAAACTTTTTTGAAAATAAAAAAATAAATTTGTGCTTCAGGGAAAGTAATAAAACGGCCAAATGATGGCATAAACAGACCTCAATCTTGGTTTTAAAAGTCACGTGCTTGTATATTCAGTCGGCTTAAACATTTTACGCGCTGAGCTTCATAAACCATTTGCGATAATCGGGCACCTTTCAATTTTTTTTTTTTTTTTGGGTTCAAACTTTAGGAACTCGCTAGGCGGCGGTGATGTACTTCTCTTCTTGTCTCTTTCGCCTTCCATCCGAATCCACTGCCTACATCAACACCATCCACCAGCAGCCCACGCTTTATAGCTCTTCTCCCCTCCCCTCGACGCTGCTGCTACCCGCTAGAACCTTCAACTCGCTCTATACCTTTGCTGTTAGTTTACTCATCTTACTATGACACAAACGGTGCCGAGCGAATCGGCATCTATGATGGGGCGGGCGCCGGCTGAGAACGCTGATCTCAAAAAGAAAAAGAAGAAGGAGGAAATGAAGCAGTCGCGAGTTGTCGGTGCCACCACAGCAGGATTCCGGGCGCTGGCGTCACAGATTTTCGCGCTGTACGTGCGTGTGCCCGTCAAGCTGTTCCGGCCCACGCGAATTGAGTAAGTACCGTCCTGTTTCAGCTGTTACTACGCAGATGTTTGTTTTGATTTCATATTTGGAGTCTCTTACTAACTCCTGCTGTAATAGCTACTTGGTAGGTTTTGATTTTTCTGCAATCATATCGGGTTGTTTGCAGACTCGATACTGACTCGTGAGCGAGTTAAAAAAAAAAAATTGTTTCTTGCTAACGTTTACTATGTAGGCACTGCCACGGGCCATTAATCCGGAATACTACAACAAACCATGGAGTCTCATGACCCATTCGAGTCCGGTAAGTAGCACCAGCTCTGTTAACGAGATGCATATTTCGCCAATTTATTTGAGTCAACTAATTAGTTGAAATCAAGAGAGTATTAATTTGCTAACAAACAGTAGGCTCTACTCACTCACGCCGTTCGGAAATACGGCTGGAACTTCATTCCCAATCATGGTAAGTACTGATTTTTAACCTTTAGCCCATGCTTTCCATATTCTTAAATCCCATTAAGCGGCCAACCAACTGTCTCGATTTCCTTCGAGGAGCCTCTGATCAGTGCGTGATTTTACGACACTGGACTCTTTTTTTGAGTCTGGACCTGTGAATCTTGGGGACAGTTGGGACCTGTCAAAAAGCACAACCCAAACAGAATAATGGAGTAACGAAACGGTACATCAATTATACTAACTGACTTTTTTTTTTTCAAGTCCTGCCACCACTGATAGCCAACTCTGCGTAAGTTTTCATGATATTTCCAACATGTTTCAATAGCATAACTAACACAGGTTGTTTTTTTTTTATATATACAGTGTCGGTCTCGTGTTATATACCTCATACCTTGCCTCACTCTCCGCTATTGCTGGCAACGGACCCAATGCATCCTACACCATCGCCGACACGTTCCGAGCGGGATTCATGGCGGGTACAATGCAGTCGCTTGCGGCGGCGCCTATTGATGCGATTGTGACTCGTTCCTCAGTGAGCGAGATCCTGCATCACCAGGAACACCAACAACGATCAATGTGGTCATACTCGCTTGAAAAGTTGCGCGAGGTTGGTCCGCGCGGCGTTTTTGCGGGTTATCCAATCAGCTTTGTAAAGGAGTCGCTTGGGTTTGCGTTTTTCTTTTCCACGTTCGAGGCGATCAAGGGGCCTTGGTACCGCTCATACATGTGGCTGCGGGGCCACGCCGAGGGCGAGGGCTCGCGCGTTGTTTACCCATCATTCATCCTTGCGGCCGGCGCGTTTGCTGCTGTCTCTGTGCAGCTGGTGCACTATCCCGTGGGCAAAATTCAAAAACTCTTTTTAATGCGTCTGGAGTCCCTCAATGCTATTGCTAAATCCACGAGCACGGCGACGGCGCCCTCAATGCTCCGCGAGGGGACCGGCTTACTCACCCGCCGCGGCATTTACAAACGCACTTTTAAACAAGCTGGCAAAATTGTCCGTAAACAACAAAAGGAACTAGGGTTACCCTTACCGACCAAGCCCAGCGGTATTGCCCTCATGTGGACGCGATGGCTTTATAGTGGGTTTGTTCGCGCCACGGTGTCGACGCTACCGTCAACGAGTTTGGGACTTGTGGTGTTTGAAATTATGCGCATCAAGTACGCCGTTGATCTTCAAGATCTTGATGATGTGTTTCAAGCGTGAGAAGTGGCTACTTACCCCAGGCTAAGGGGGAAAAACACTCATCAACTATTCTGTTGGCAATCAGCGGACGATTTAGTGCTACTACGCTTATCATTGAAACTACACAATTCCAAGGTACTATTGGCTGGTGCCATTTAATTTATTTTTTGTGTATATATATAGAAGACCATCATATTCAATCATAGACTATATAAAACTTTCATTCAACTATAGGAGCAGCAGTAGTAGTAGTAGTAGTAGTAGTAGTAGTAGTAGTAGTAGTAGTAGTACGTATTCAATTTGAAAAGGACATAAAAAACACCGTTACAAAAAAAAAACAGGAAACAAAAAAAATTCGTTGGAACTGTTCGAAGAAGCGCAAAAAAAAAAAAAGAGTGCTTACTTGCGACCAGCCTTGACAACGGCAATAATGTTGGAAACAGCGTCAGGGTTGGAAAGAGTCGAAATGTCACCCAATTGGTCCTCCTCGCCAGAAAGCACCTTTCTCAGAATACGTCTCATAATCTTACCAGATCTGGTCTTGGGCAGATCCTCGATAATAATGACATTCTTGGGAGCCGCAAAGGGACCAATAGACTTGCGAACCTGCAAAATAAGCTCCTTCTTAGTGGCATCGAGGTCGGTGGGCTTGACCTTGAGGGCAACAAAGGCGTTAACGGCCTGACCAGTAAGATCGTCATTGATACCAACAACGGCAGACTCGGCAACAGCAGGGTGCTCAATCAAAGCAGCCTCAATTTCGGCAGTGGAAAGACGGTGGCCAGAGACATTAACAACGTCATCAACACGGCCACGAATCCAGTAGTAACCCTCGTGGTCCTTGCCAGCACCATCACCAGTAAAGTAGTAACCGGGGTAGGGCTTGAGGTAAGTGTCAAGGTATCTGCTGTGCGAGTTCCAGACAGTACGAGCCATAGAGGGCCAGGGAGATCTAATGGCCAAAACACCCTCAATGTCGTTACCGCTCAACTCCACACCAGAGACGGGATCAATGATAACGGGGTCAATGCCAAAGACAGGGAAGGAGGCAGAACCAGGCTTAGTGTGGGTGACACCGGCAAGAGGAGAGATAATGTGAGAGCCGGTTTCAGTTTGCCAGTAGGTGTCACAAATGTGAGCCTTACCCTTGCCAATGTTGTCATTGTACCACTGCCACACATCGGGGGCAATGGGCTCACCGACAGAGCCAAGAGTTCTAAGAGAGGAAAGGTCGTGATGGATCCAGTCGAGGCCGGCACGCTTCAGCAGACGCAGAGCAGTGGGGGCAACGTAAAACTGCGTAACCTTGTGCTCGTCGATAATGTCCCAAAGACGGGAAAAGTTGGGGAATGCGGGAGTGCCCTCAAAGACAACGGTGGTGGCACCGAGAAGCAAGGGGCCGTAGCAGCAGTAGGTATGGCCGGTAATCCAACCAACGTCACCAGCAGTAAACAGAATGTCATCAGGATGTAGATCGAAAACGTACTTGGTGGTGCTGGCAGCGCCAAGCAGGTAGCCAGCGGTAGCGTGAACAACACCCTTGGGGGTACCAGTAGAGCCAGAGGTGTAGAGCAGGAAGATGGGGTCCTCAGAGTTGACGGGGACAGGGGGGAAGTAGGGTCTGTGTCTAGCGACCTCCTCGTGCCACCAGTAATCTCTGTCCTTGTTCCAGGGAATGGCCTCATTGCCGGTTCTCTTGAAAACAAGAGTATGCTTGACATTGGGGCAACTCTTGAGGGCCTCATCGACAATCTTCTTGGTCTCAATGATGCGGCCACCGCGGACGGACTCGTCAGTGGTGATGACAACCTTAGAGTCAGCATCAATGATACGGTCACGAAGAGAGCCGGAAGAAAAGCCGGCGAAAACAACAGAGTGGATGGCGCCAAGACGAACAATGGCAAGAAGGGTGATAATGGCTTCGGGAATCATGGGAAGGTAGACAGCGACGGTGTCACCCTTCTTGACGCCAAAGGAAGAGAGGGTTGCGGCAACTCTGGAAACCTCTCTGAGGAGCTCACCATAGGTGACCTTGTAACCCTTGCCAGGCTCATCAGCCTCGTAGATGATAGCAACCTTGTTGGGGTTCTTCAGGGCATGTCTGTCAACAGCATTGTAGGAAGCATTGAGCTCGCCCTCGAGGAACCAAGCAGCATCGCCGTACTCAAAGCCGCCGTTCCTGACGGTTTGAAAATCCTTGTCCCAGGAAAGAAGCTCTCTAGCAAGATTGCCAAAAAACTTTTCCGGGTTGTTGACAGATTCTTTGTATAACTCTTCATAATGTTGCTCGTCTTTGAGATGGGGTTCAGTAGGGTGGTTTTCTCTGAACTCCTTGGGGGGTGCGATCTTGGCGATATTGTGGGATTCGACTACTACGGGAGCCATTTTGAAAGCGATGGGGGGAGAATGATAAGTTAGTGAAGGATGAAGATGGGTAAAAAGGGATGGAGAGAAGAAAAAGGAAAAGAAGAAATAAAAATTTAAATTAAAGAGACTTGGAAAGAATATCAAAAGGTTTATATAGTTTTTTTTTAAAAAATATTTTACTATTGTGTATATTTCATTGGAGAGCATCAGTCGGTGTGTATTTGATGGGATTGTTCAAAGGTGTAAAAAAAAAAAAGTTTAAAATTGGATGAGGAAAGAAGAGGGGTAGTCACTGCCAAAAAAAAGGCAATCCCAACCATTGATGCCAAAAGGTCTTTTCTTTTTACACAATGGCAGTGGGATGGCCGGATTAAGCTGCTTCGATGCAAAAATATTCTGAGTTGATTTTTCTTTTTTCGTTGTTCTTGGTTACTGTCAACTTGGGCGAAAGGGACAAGCCCAAGGCACTGTGCAACCACCGGTAGACGATTCAGGGAGGGTTTTATCGGGAAGGGAAAATAACAGCGTGAGGAGAGAAAGAGGAGCGTTAAAAACAAGATGTAGTTGAAAACCTCGAAGAATAAATAAAATAAATAATAATAATAATAATAATAATAAAAGTAGAAATCGTCCATTAGATCAAGGCCTAAACCAGAGGGTCCTGGGAGCGATAGGGCGGTTGTCCGTAGACGCCATCTGTCTCGTCACTCAATAACCTCTCCTTTTTTTTTTTCAAATTGTTTCTATTTCAACGATGATGATAATAAATTCTAATGATGACGTCGATTTAATTTTACTGCTTGTGGTCACTTTAATCAAAAACAGCAAGGCTTCCTCTTCCCCAGAATTGACCTGATGATACAAATTAAGGTGCTTGAGAGGAGGAGAAAGTAGGCAAGAAAAATAAAATAAAAAATTTATGACTAGTCAATACAAATTAAGCACTGAAAATAAAGTTAAAGGTTTGTTCTGGAGAAATGGAATTATTTCAACAAAAAAAAACATCACCCAGACTTTGATGCAAACGGCTAACAAATCTGCTCTTCATTCTAATCTTAAACTTTTTTTTTCTGATATTCTGTTTTAAACATTCACTGGTAATTGCCACTATTTACTTCTTCTTCTTCATTATGACAGAAGCTCAACGATAAGATACGTTACCACTATTGGCCTTCTTTTTTTTTCACACCAATAGCAAATATCATATTATTAACTCTTGTTTGTGTCATCTTTGTTTTTCCTATCCAAAGCTTCTTGTCATAAAGCTTTTTTGATCAAATGGTATTTCGCCTAACCCTGTATCAAATTGGAGGATGTCAACAGTATTACTTCAACAGAGCACGCCCATGTCTACATCTATTCTTGAGGCCTTTGAAAACCCCCCATTCTACATAGATAATATTCATGTAACTCTACATTTTCTAACCCCTTTTCAAAAAAGAAGAGGATATATGGTTTTATTAACTCCATCTTTTTTTTCCCCCTCTGTATGCATAATTTGGCCAAGGGATTCGCCAGAATCATAGGACCCATTTATCTCAATCTCATTGAATTACTGAAAAGAAAGCAGGTTTTTTTTACTAGTGAGACAGTTTGCCAGCAGTGTATTCCGCTTCTCCATATTTTCCTTACCATCAATAATCTGAAACTGTGGACAGTCTACCAGTACAATCTGACCTTTTTTCCATGAGAAAAAAATGCACGGTTGTGGGGTGAATCGAAGACGTTGATAACGATGATCATGATAATAATAGTAATACTGAGAGTAATGTAAAAAATAGTGCGTAACCGATCTGTCAGAATTCACGTATCACGAATACATGTTTCCATCGATAGTGCTGTTGTCAATTGACTCATATATTACTACAGTAAAAAAAAAAAAAACAGTTATATGCATTCTTTTTTAAGGACCTATGGAAGAATCCTGGTTTTGATAACACAAATGGGCCCTGACAAATACAAAAATGTTGATTTTTTTTTTTTTTTTTTTGTTTTATCGGATCACCGGGAGAAATTAAAAGTAAAAACGACTAAAATAACCTTCCAGGAGGGATAGTCTCGGGACCTATAGGTAGCAAGGTTTTTCAGTCTATTTGGTTATTATTTTTGGGTCGTGGCCTTGAAAGTTAAAATTTTGGATACCCCGGAAATGCCAAGAAAGTCAACCCAGCTCAAAAAGGGAAGATAGTGGGGTAATTCTTGTAATGGCATAAAGAATAGAGTTTAGTAATTGTGCTTTAAGACATTAACTTTGAGCTTTGGTATTTATTTTAAATTAGTATTTAGCATATAGTTTTTGCTACTTGAGATATATTTAAGTTTTAAACCAGATATTAAAAAAAAACAAAAAAACAATAAACGATAAACAGACGTTCTAGCTATCTGACCACAGCCCTGAAAAATATACAATATATATAAAATGCAAAATTTCATCGGCCTTAATCCGCCCAATAGACTTCAAGCTGCCATGTCATCACTTACGTAGTATTTTATTCTAGACATTTCAAACACAATAAATGAAGACGTTTTCCTTAAGGGCCCAACGCATTTGATTTGAACTAGACTCTGAGCAACTCAGAACAGCCTAGTCCTTCAAGCCTCCGGGGAGTCTTGGAGCAGAAGCTCAATTTGTAATCTCTAAAGATTAATCTCTAAAACCCAGTATCATGTTTTTCAATAGAATATTCCTGGCTGCATTAAAGTCTCTATCAGATTCTTGGTGACATCCTGGACATTTGAACTTCTTTGCGCCTCCAATCTTGCGATGAAGATATCCACATTCACTGCAAGTTTGGCTA
>JAKUCA010000010.1:0-52074 GCA_030567025.1 Geotrichum europaeum
GGTCCACTTTGTTACTTTTTTGTGGAATTCATCAACCAGATTTCGAATGCGACGTCGCATCCTTGCTCCTGCTCTTTTGCACCTGTATCTCTTCCGATGGTTGATCTCCAGTTGGGACCATTTACTCTGCAACTTATCATAATGATAACAGAGTTTATCAATTCTCGAGATATCTGATTTTCCTACTTCCACAATGATCCCATCTGGATCATATCCAGTACAAAAGGTTCTGACCCCAGGATCAAAATCTTTTTTTTATCCCTCCCAATCTTGATAACTTGATAGAAACCTACCTCTGATTTGGCTGGTCAACTTTTTTTTTTCTTTTTTAATCCCTCTTATCTTGAGATCACCCGATAAGTAAGTCTCCACGTAACCATCCTCTCTTTGTATCAGACCTCTGATAGTTGACAAAAAGGCAATGTGGCGAAATGTGTGTTTTCCATACATCAGCAACCTAAAACAATTGGTAATAATAAAACATTGACACCATAGACATGCTGAGGTATAATTGTAGCTTACAAAGAGGCTAGATGTAAGATTAACGCGTTACTGTTAAATAAGTAATAATCTGTTTTTCTTTTGGTCTTAAACGCTTCAATTTGATCAGTCTCATCGCCAGTACCCGGCAGCTACCGCCACAGATCCTTGACCCTTTCCTCATAATTCGATTATCTGATTTTACAGTTATAATAGAAAAAATTTAGTTATAAATGGATTAAAAGCATGGACAATAGTAATTGGTATACATACACTATTCCAAAAGCAGGCCAATCGGCATAGGAGTATACGGTATTTCCAGTTTAACTGAATTAACTCACTCTCTCTTTCTTACTTCCTTTTGTGTTCGTGAAAAAAAAAAAAAAAAAAAATTCCTGCATGTAAATGCAACTTGAATAGAATTTGGTCACTTTTACCATAGTGGCATGAGCCCGTATAATGAAAGATTTGAGAAAAAAGTGCTTTTTTTTTTTGTAACAGACTTAAGCACTCGGTAGCACGGGGACTACATTTGTATCATAACCTTGTTGATAAAACAGGTGAACATGTATAGTAAATTCTAAACTCAAATGCTGTAGTTAAACCCTTAATCCACATTGAAGCATGAATACAATGTGTTAAGCTAAATGATTGAACATGCTAACATGTATAGTGTCTTTTTAGTTTCCAATTGCATAATCAAAGTGAGCAAACATGCTTGAAGAGTGACTTGGACAATTACTCAATTAATAGTTCATGTAAAGTTATGTAAATCTTGCTTATTTTGGGCTAGTAAGCGTTTCCACTTACAACATTTTGTCTCATGAGCCAAAATACATAATTTCCTGGAAATTTTCATGGCAGCATCCCCCCACCATTCTAAATTCTGGGGGTCATCTCCCTAAAGCCTGCAAAAAAAAAATCTCTTTCTCTTATTTGCAAAAAAAGCTCCATTTTAGAAAATAAAATTGTTAAGCTCAGACCAGTTTAAAATGTAGGCTAATTAGCTCAAATGCCATGTCAGCTGTTCGGTTCGAACCCCCGCCAGATCACTTTTTCTGAGGAGAAATCGCTGATTTGGTGGAATCACTTGACTACACTGCTGAGGAGGATCCTATCCCAGACCAGGGAAACATGCGAGCAAATTGGCGGGAGGGTCAGGGTTTACTGACTTAGAACTTGCGGAAAAAATGACAACCGCACTAGATGCACTTCAGCTTTCCTTGGTTTGGTTATTAAAACGAGCTTACCGGGCTTCCTAAACGCGGGAGCCCTGCGGCTTATGGGAGAATTCCGGTTTTTCCGAGTTTCCGCGTCTACAGGCACAGACGCACTACAAATAGCCCCAGACCCAGGTAAGCCTAGTGCTTTCTCCGTATATAATTACACATAGGATACCTAAATAAACTGATTCTACTATTACTATGTCAGATGTGGCAGCTTTCGACTCTTAAAATTAAATTTGCAAGGTTGTTTGACAAAGTCTCAAATGCAAGCTACTAGATTGTTAGTTTAAGATCTCATTAGGGGTGATACAAAAGTACATGGGCTCCCCTCTAAATTGGATTACATTGATGAAAGTCATTTTTTTTTTGGTCAAGGTTGGTTTCTTTCTAGCCAAATCATTGGCGTATTATAAGACTATGATCATGTTTGGGTTGTAAAAACAGGAACGAGGGCACGCAATTGAACAATTGAAAAAAACGGATAAACTTTGTGGAAATGGATTCTGCAGGCCTTTTTATTTTTGGGAGGTATGATGACTGTGAGTTTTTACTCAAATTTTGAATACTTGAAAGATATCACCTTGTTTTAAAATTAGTCTAAAAGTTCATAACTGTTGAAATGTTTCAAGTGATTTGGCCGCTTCTCATCTTAAGTTTTTGATATATCTAAAGCTCATCAAACAGAACTTTAACAAAAACCTTTAAGAAAGTTTATTTTAGAAACAATTTCATTCATTCCTTGATATATATTTTCATGATGCTCATGTTGTATACTAGTGATGTAGAGCTAAAACAAACTTGTGTAAAACAACAATGCTAGTATATTTATACAATTTTATTTTTTTAGTCATCATCAAAAACTATTTATAAGTCAGATAACGGATTTTTACAAAACTTGATCTCCAAGTCCTTCTTGATACCAAGAAGGATCATGGTGTGATAATCAAGTTCTTAAACTTCTTACTGCATTTTCTTTGCTAATAACTCGCTTAATTAAAAGAGGTTTTTGAGTTTTTTCTGTGTGTCGGTCTCTGTAATTGAACTGCCAGGTATTATGTATCTCAGATTTCCCTCAGCACATGGAACTTTCTATAGAGAATTTGGCGCCATCAAATGTCAAAACCCCTTTACATGCACTGAGAGCGTTACCTTGCCAGTCCCATTGAGATAAGTGTTATAGCTATATTACTTTGATAGATAGATAGATAATCAGTTTATTGTCCTTTATATTACTTTGTTTTATATCCTTTTTTTTTATTTTTAATTTTGTTATGTAACTCCTAGATATTAGAACAATAACCAGATTTTCTATCTATCTGCTTTTTACTGAATGCCTTATTAACAGCATTATTTCATACTAGCTGAGATTTTTTTTTTTTTTTTTTGTGGATTAGTTCTTGCTAAAATCCGTTATCTTTATTTCAGTATCATAACAAAAAAAAAAAAAATTCATTACAGACTTTCGTTCTTTCGCATTAAATAGTCTACTTTTTAAATTGAATTTTGAAAAATAAAATCTTTCTCGTATTTGGGAAACTTGAAAAAAAAATTTTTTTTTAAACGTTGAAAAAATATTAATGACGAGTACTGTTAGTATACTTGAACAAACTATGTATAGATTAATACTCGATTAATCTTGAACAGGACGCAGTTAAGCAGTAAGCACTAGCTGAGTATTTGAAGTAGATCTTGTATAATCTAACCTAACAGCGGGATCTTGATTGGGTTCTGTGCTCTCACATCTAGTTTTTAGTTTTATCACACCCTGAAAAAAAAAGTTTAATATTTCAAGCAGTATTTGCTTGTTCAGTGATGCTATGAAAATAACGTTATCATCAATTGTCAGTAAATTGTACTTGAATCATTAAACTTATTGAACATAAATCATTTGTGTAAAAAAAAAGTAGAATATAATTATTAAAATATTTGTTACCCAGAAGAACTACAAAAGTCAAGATTCAGTTAGCAAGAGCTGGAAGCGTCAGCTTGGAATAGTAATGGCCGTGAGGATATTTCAATGATAAGAAAATGGCAAAGCTCTTTTTATTTTTTATTTATCTTGGCTCATGTGTATTAAAATTGAGTTTCAAATAATTTTGGCATTACCTTAATGAGCTTCAAAGCAGTTGGCTTCTTTCTATACGTCTATATCTTATCGTGCGGTATAGCACTAATATCTAATACCGGAAACCTTGCAAAATCGTTTTTCCATAAAAATTAGTGGACCTTTAAGCGGAAATCGAAATAAACTAATGTTGGTTCATTGCAATTTCGTCTTGCGGCCTTGAGTTGAGGTCCACCGGGTTTTACGCCGAAATACCGAAGTCCTGGTTTTATTTTCAAGGTATACAGTTATATTATTATATTATTACCATTATTATTTATCGTGCCTTATTTTACGCGATTCACTTACTGTGTGTCAAACAGTTTAATGATTATATAAGCAGAGAGAGCTTTAAGTGCTTTTTTTTTTTGCCCCAACATTAGGAGGAAAAAAAAGGGGATCAATCTAAATTCTGGATGAAATCATTTGATTTCCCATTCTCCTACAGATAGGCTGTGAGCTGCGGTATACGCCTGGAAGCATTCCCAGATAGGAGGTTGAAAAAAAAAAAAAAAAAAGGATGAGTTACTTTGAAAATCTTGGGCTGAGCTAGAAACTGACAAGCGTCATTTGCTAGAAGTAATAGTGTCTGAACATATTTGAACAAAAGTTTATAGGTGCTGAAAGACCAGTTCCTTTAGAAACTGGAGATTACAATCTTTTCTGGATTGAGAACTCGTATTTTAAAAACATTAATACAGTTTTGCCAGCTCATGGGTATAATCAGTACCATATTTCATCACATAACAGATCAAATTCTATTACCTCTAAAATTAACAAATTTTGCTACATACTGACACATATGAGCTTTGCTAGAGCTTGGGTTTATTGCTTTTTAGCTGCAACCTTACCTGTTACGGCAGCCCAGATTGCCAGGCTGCTGGGCTGCCTCAATCCATTTCCTGCAAGATTGTCTTGGCTTCGTTAAATTCCGGAACGGCCGTAGGGAGGTAAAATGGCAGGGTCTAGGCCTGAAATTCTTCTGCTACATCTGCAAGGTGCAGGCTAATTTAGACAGATAGGCTGAGGTATCTGTGGATATTGTTTGATCCATTTTTTCCTTTTATTTATTTATTTATTTATTTATTATTTTATTGTTTTTTTGTTTTTTTGTTTGATCCGTTTTTTCCTGTTATTTATCATTTTTTTTTTTTTTTTTAAAAAAAAATGAAAAAGAAAAAAAATCCCTGATTTTTTTCAAGGTGCATTCAAAACGCTTGGTTCTAAAAGCCTGGGCATAGATACCCATTTTATAGCGGCCGTTAACTGATACTACAAAGACCTACCATTTTTGCGCAGATGATCATGGATCCTTGTGATGGAGCCGCGGGAGACTAAAATCCTACCGAGAATCCCCGCAATAATGGGTCAAACTGTATCTTAAATGGAGATGTTTGCGATTACAACCGTTAACAACTGTTCTGACAAGAGTCGGCATATGGAGGCAGGCCGCCTTCCTGCTTTAGTATAATTAGGCAAGAGGTACAACGTATAATGCAATACATCACTGATTAATTTCTTCGCATGGGTGCGAGGAAACCCTCCGCTTCCCCCACTGTTAATTCCAAAAGGGTTTTGGAAAATTAACGTGCATAATGTCGCTTGTAATTACAAGTTGCAACGTGCAACCATGGAATCCTATCCTTAATTGGAGATGCTCCCTATCATTGAAAAGCCAGCAAAGTTCTAACTGTATCATTACTTAAGTGCTTTTTCTCAGGACTGGCAAAGAATGGGAAGAGTGGGCCAGCTATGTGAGTGCAAATTGTCGCAATACTAGTTTTGACTGATAGTCTCAATAGCAAATATCGCTGCCAGCTCAAGATAGAGCCACAACTTATAAAATAATATATATACTTGGCTGCTATTTGTGATGATTGGACCCCTATAATCATGGTTATAGTTGTTTCTACTGGCTCCAGTACCAGTTAAGACCATTGAGTTAATCATTAAAATATAATATCACTTTGTCTTTCGCAACCTCATAAAATCTTCATATATTAACATTAGCTGTCTCTCGGCTAGCTTGGCATTAATACTACATAGATATAGCTACCCATGTGTAATCAGCTTTCTAATCGTAATTATGCACTATGTATACCCAGAACTGATTTAACTAATATCTTTTTATCAAGTGCAGAATTTAAAAGCATAAAATCTGTTTGAAATAAAAGTTTTGTCACGTATCAGGGTTTATCTATTTCTAATCCAATATCTAAAGGTAAGATTAGTTTAATCGAAATTTACCCCTTAGAGATGAAACTTGACTTTAGGGACATGCAGCCCAGTTAGTATTATTGTCTGCATTTTTTCAAATGCCAACTCTAAATAACTCGCAAACATGAATACTTCACATGAAAGCTATGATTGTAAAAGAGGAAATAGAAGTTATTGTAGTGATACTAATTTTTTTTTGACTAAGCAGCTTGCAAAATCATGGTTCATTGCTAAGGTTTGCTAGTGCTCAGTAGTAGATAACTGGCTCTTGAGTCACCCAAAGGCAGATAGATACGAAAATAAAACTAGACGGATGACCGTCATAATAATACCACTTCGATAATCTTTTCAAGCTGTACCCGATCGCATCAGCAGCCATTTTTACTTTTCATGGGTTAAGAATTTGAACGCTTCTCCTTTCCTTTCTGGGGGTACAACACAAGCTAATGTCAAAAGTTTATATGTATATTCTGGATAGCCAATCAGCTTGATGTACCGAGCGTTTATGAGCATTAGACTGCCAAGTTGAAATAGCAACTCTTGACTTGTTCGAATCACCAAAGAGTTGGCTGGTTGTTTCTCTGGGTGATTTAGGTTTGGTTTAAAGTTAAAATAAAGATGTGGTGGAGCCACAAACAAAAAACAAAACACAATGCTTAAAACTGCATGGTATGTAAACAGAGGTCTAACAGCAAGTATAGTCTAATATTATAGCATATTTAATTGCGCTAACTATTTAAGACCATGTGAAAATGCTGATTTTTGTCAGTTATGGACCAAACTTTGGGAAATGTTAAAAAGTGAGTATAAACCATTTTTAGGAGAATATGCACACAAGGAAAAGATCTGTTTAGAAAAAAAAAGAACTGAAGGGACTTGTTTTAACATCTTGAAGTAGCCTAACAGCATCAAAATAACAACAAGATGCATAAAGGCATATCTAAAAGAGATTTTGTTTTGATGAAACTAATTTCTTCTCAACACAACAACCTTCTACAATCGTTGACGCCAAACTATCCAGGAATATGTTTGGGTACTTGAAGAAACTTTAAAGACATGAACCGTGATATCGCAGTTCAATCATAAAAATTAACACTAGCTCTGATTTAAGACGGCAGTGAAGCCAGTCTGTAATATACATAGTAATATAGTTAAAGAAATCAAATTTTTACGACAGAGTTTGACTTCTGGTGCTCACGATCTCAGCCTTAATGAATAAATTGCTAATATGAAATATTTTCCAAGACAGTTTTCACAAAAAAAAAAAAAAAAAACCTTTCCAGCCATTGAATCTCGCTATTTTCAATCATATATAACTAATTTAGCATTTTAAATCCTAAATCTTAAATGAGATATGTTGCTGTCACTATTTTTCCTTTCAGGTATGGCATGCCAAAACACTTGAACCTTTATCCAACATTCTAGTACAAAGAAATACAATTTCTTCAATGTCATGTATCAATAACGCAGTAAGCGTACTGAGTTCATTTATTCCGCTACATTAAAAAACATTTTTGAAGATCTTTGATAAGTTGTTGATCAGCTGAACATTTTATTGTAAAAGGTGATACTTAGACTAAAGCGCAAAACTGAATGGTCATATTCAAATCGTACATTTATTTTAGGTTCTAGTTGAAAAAATGCGGAGCATCTGTCTGATCGGTGCTAAATCCGTTAGTTTATTTGTAGATTAACTTTGAATTAACGGGCGGCATCAAATTCTAATAAATCAACCAAAGTTTAGCCAGGTTGAGGCTATTGCAAAACAAGAACACCAGATTCTACTCTGAATGAGAAATGTCTAAAAATTACTACTGGACTCTAGATTTGTTTCTAGTAAGATAGTTAACAAGCTAATTTGTATTGCTGTTTATACTTCTGTCTGAAATCGGTTTTCAAGTCTTTTCATGATAATTTAACCATAGGGCTTTTTTGAATTTTTTTTTTTTTTTACGAGATAGTCTGCTACTCTTAATAAGCCCCCATTTTGCATACCGCAAGGGCTCCTAGAAGCAATGCCAGTGTTTTTTTTTTTTAGTTTAATGGGGAAAAATATGTTTATTTCACATATCCATTGCAACTTTGGTTCGACTTTTGTAACTTGAGTCAACATAACTTAAGTCTTGAAGTACTCGCATGTTTCGCAGGATTAATAAAACAACTCTAATGTCTTCTCGGCGGGCTATCTAAAAGTACGCCGTAGAAATCAAGTCCGTAATACTCGGTTGATTGAAACCAATAAATGAGGCCCAACTATTAAGTGCAAAGTTAAAAGTGAAGCTGTGATGCCTACGATTCTTTTCATCAAATTGCATCAAGATCGAATTGATGTCAGATAAAATCATCTCGCAATTGTAACATCACATCCTTTTATCACAACTACAATATTACTAGCAGTTTATGGCAGAAATATCGTTAAATGCAGTTAAAAAAAAATAAGAATATCAGCAAATTTTTGTAATAATCTAATCAATTACTAGTTTTAGAAACATGTGGATAATTATATTATTTAATCTGGCTGACATTGTCTATCTATTAAATTCACCAGAACAATGCTAAAACTATTTTAGAAGCTTGCCAAACGGGCCTCCAGGTTACAAAACTTTTTCGCTTATTTCAAAATCTCGTCAACCGATAAAAAGAAAATTAAATGATAAAAGCGTCACAAGCAATTCTGGTCTCGGCCCCCGCATGTAGTACACTCCAAATCCGTAGAAATTAAAGTTTTACTACCCCCTAATCTTTTTTTTTTCCGGCTATGCCAACTACTTGAGCTCCATGAATATAAATATTTGGTCTGCAATGGAATATTGTTGTAGACAAAAACCCCTAAAAAAAAAAGTATACCCCGCTTGCACAAGCCTACTCTAGCAGTTTAGACCCTGACTTCCTAGTACGATTGCTTGCGCTCGTGACGCGTGAATGATAGCTTTTTAGGTGTCGGTAGTTTGCTCATTTTTTTTTTGTTCTTCAGGCTGGTCAAGTGTGGTTATTGTTTGGCCATTTCAGAAGCTAGATTTATTGTGTTATAAAAGTTTTGATACCCTATTAAACAAAATAATTGCTTGTTCCTTTGTTTGAGCTGGCTGGGCAGCGCACCGCTATTGTAAATCGTGAAATAAATCTATAGTATGTAGTTTTTAAAAAGTCCCATTTCGCTCAAAGTAAACTTTATGGGCAACATTCAAATATTTTGCTCATCACTTGTTGACTCCAATCTGCTATGCAGGGTGTGTATTGTAATACGTTGCTGTTTCTCTCTTTGATGCCAACCCTTCATGTTTTATTTAGCCAGTGTTGGCCGCTGCTTTTTTAAAAGAAGTTTCCATCAGATTCTCAGGACAATGGAAAAAAAGCTCAGGTCGCCAGGCCAACTACAAAAGAACTTGCAGGTCTGACCCTTGGACGCTAAATTAGGGTTGCACCTAAATATTGACTAGCCTGGGCCTGACCAGATCTAAGCCCTCAGGTATGGTCAAATTTCATTGTTTGATCGGGATGCTGTTGAAGATTGGCAATTTTTAAAATGCTTCATGCTCAACGCCTATCAAAGCTAGGGGCTATTGTAATCCGCCAGCCATAAACGCTAAAATGACTGAATTATGGATGAATTATAGAAGGGAACAGACGGGTTGGATGAACAACGGATTATGGACTAGCTCAGCTGGCAAGCTGCGGTAGGGGCTTGTCGGTCTAACTTATGTAGGCAATTTTAGTTAAGGTTTAAAGCAAATTATTGCACTAGCCTATTATGAACTAATTGACGCATGTTTACGAAATAATCTTTTTCATGCCAGGGCATTCGGGAATGGTCAGCCATCCCCGCTCTGACAGACCTTTTCAGGAGTCGTTAGGTTCGGGAGATACGGTGCGAGCAAAAGCTCACCAACAACTTCATTCATTATATCATAATTGGTTGTGATAACCATTTTGTCGTATTTAGTTCGTTCGAACAAAACAGTAGATTAGAACGAAAAGCAACAATTCAAAAGCCCCTGGATGTGCAGGTTTTGATCCAGATCACGAGCAGAAGCCGATGATATGATAACTGAGATAGATGAGCTTCTTGGTTAAGGGAAACCCATCAAGATCACTGCCCATCTTTGACGCTGGGTGGTACTTCTAACTAGGGAGCCTCCGGCTGAATTGTCCATGGTGCAAAGAATGGCAGCTTTGAACCAGCCATTCGATCAGGGATGCCTTTTCTGTGGTTTTCAATTGTTAGCATGAAATTACTGATCTAGCACATGGAAGCATTTAGTTTGGATTTTTGTCGCCATATGTGCTATTGCCTGCCTTTGTGTTAACTCACGAACCGGCCATTGTCATGTAGGCAATGTATGTAGGGGACAGGTTGTGGACAAAGCTAGGACAGCATCAATTGAACATGTCTTTGTCAAGATTGCGGAAATGAGTATTTAGCAGGGCCCTAATATTACAGTGTATATATAATAGTACGATAGGGCACCAACAAAGATGAAAATGAAAAATAAGTTAAATTAGAAATAACGCCTTGAAGTTGAGATCAAATCTTGACAGCTGGAAAGTCGATTGCTTTGACTTTTTTTTTTTAAAAAAAAAAAAAACTTCTGGCTCCAAGGCTTTACATCTGTGCTCCTTGGGTCAAGCGAAATTTCCATTATTAGCTATAAATGACGGCCTTAATAAGCTGCTAGTCTCAACAGACCAATAATTTATGGATGTTAATATAGCAGAATGAGCTTCCTGCATATTATGCCAAGAATGATAAAAGTTAAGTACTATATCACAAACTTAAAATGCCCGCTTTTTTTTTTTTTTTTTTTTTTTTTTTTTTGTTTTTTAAAATTCCTGTCCCTTTTGTTTTCGTTTTTTTTTGGCGCTTTGTTTTTTTTATTTTTTGTGCCCTTTTTTTTTTTTTTTTTGTTTGTATAAACAGTTACAAGATGGATGTACATCGAGGGCTTGCTGACATTACATGATTTAGGAAGCAAACCAAGGGTGAACTGCTGATTTAATGATTAATAGTCATGAACTTGGTTCAATATTTTTATAGGCCCTGTCTGGAAGCGTTTCATACCGGGAAAAGATGTCTCCATAATCAATCCAGCAGTAGTTTCTGGAATTTTTAACAATAGCAAAACGTCCTTGCCACGTTTTTTTTTCCTAGCCTTCCCGTTGCTCGAGTTTTCTGTATCCTGAATCAGTTTGCTCCTTTTGTAACATTTTGAAACAGTTCTGGTTGAAACTGGATAGCAATGGCGGTTATTTATAATTCTTGTTGGTCAGACCCTTTGGAAAAAAAAAAAAAAAAAAAAAAGTGGTTTAACTGCCAAATTTGGAAAAGAAAAAAAAAATATTTCTCGTGTGTCCCTTTGCTTTTTTTTTTTTTATGTGAGGCCCTTTTTTATATTTCAATTCCGAAGTGATCAAACAATAGTTGTCTGATAATAATTCTGAGTACGTCGATACGATCAGCTGCCATGACCAGCAACGCAAAAAAAAGAAAAAAAACAGCCAGAAGTAATGTAGACAGCTGGCAGCGACCATGATTAAATTCAGAAGCCGAGTTGTTTTATGCACTCACATACTAATTATTAAGAATAACTAATAAATGGCTCTTTGTAAATTGCCAAAGAAAAAAACAATAAAATCTAGTAGGTCTTTGTCTTTGCAGTAGCAGCTCAGTTATCATTGCAATGTTATCGCTTGTTGAAGAGCCAGGCCTAAAACATGATTATGGAAAGGTAAGGAGTTTCATAGCTTTCGACTTTCAGGGCTTTCAGATACTGATATCTGGCGGTGGGATTTGAAAATTGATAAGATTGGTACTTTGAAAGTCAAAATTTCAACTTAATAATCCTCTTGTAATAACACTCACAAAGCATCCTAAAAAAAAAGGTGTCTTTCGGCCCAACAAGCACCAATAGATTATGTTAATCTAGATCTAGAAATGGGTTCAATGTGGCTAACTACAGCAGGAAATTCCGAGAATTGTAACAATTGAATGTAAATGGAAGTTGTTGGCCACAACTGGAAATGAAATTCAAACAGTTTTGACAGGGCGGCGGCATGATGGGAGTGGAAGTTGTTTTCTGCAAAAGTCATCCTACATTTTATCAAAAAAAAAAAAAAAAAAAAACGCTCATATTAAATCTATACTTAATAGACCTAATCCAGTTAAAAAAAAAATTTTTTTGCAGTCATCAAAAAATTTGTTGGAGCCCTCATTCAAAAAAGCGAGTACCATCAAACTAAAATTTGTCAGGCAACTGTCAATTTAACAGTTTCTATTTCTATTCCTTAACTCTAAGCTGAGATGTATACTCAGCTCATGTGTCTGTGCAGCCGGATCACACTAGCTTTTGTTTTTACAAGAATTGTCATATTCATCGCCATTGCTCTTTTATATTTTTTTTTAGGGCCATCAACATTATGCTAATAGAGGTTTACGTTTCCAGTTAAGTCTACTGTAAAAAATCATTTTTCTGTTGTTATTTTGATGAACTTCTATAACTTTGAAACTTCATATGTGACTTGAATTTTTATTAACTGCAGTTTGTTTTATAAAGATAGAAAGCTGTATTTGCTAATTAAACCCAAGGTTGCTGTTATTGGCTCTTAAAAACTCGGAAACCAAGTGTATTACCTGACAAAATTCTGATGAGCAGGCAGTAGAATCAAGTTCTATTCGGCACAGAGTAGCAACTTTGGTCGAGTCACAGATTGGAAGCTCAACTAGACATTACGTATGAGCATCCAGAAGAACTATATCAAGCAAATCTTTCTAGAAAAATAGTTATTGGCAGTGTAAACAAAGCTAGGTTGATAATCCTGAAAGTAATATTTGAAAGATCTTACAGGATTGTGCAAGATCGCACTTGAGAACTACGAAGTTTTCAATTTTATGATCCATAATTCGGCATCAGCAGAGCCGGTGAAAATATACGGAACATTTCCTGTTTATTCTCAGCACCGTAGCTTCAATTTTTGTTTTTTCAGCTTCATACATTTATTGACCTGTATATAGACTGTGGAAAGATTTGAGGAACAAAAAGCCAGCCTTTCGAAATTTCAACACATGCTGGAGTGTTTACAAAATTGCATCTCGAATAAAAGTTTGGTGAGTTTTTTTTTTTTTTTTTTTTTTAGATCAGTTGAAAAGATATCCAGAAAATCTTCATCTGTTTGACATACATCCTTCTTGGTTATATCCTTTTTTTTTCCTTCATTATTCTTTATTTTGTTGAAGTGTATTTTTAACAACCTGATTTATCGCTATGATTTGTTTCTTGTTTATAATAACAAGAGTTATAGTGCAAATCAATGTTGGTACCCTGAATTTTCAGGTGAGTATTTTTGTTAGATGTCAATTTGTACTTCAACATTCAAGTCCAAAAGTAATTGTAAAACCCCTCTAAATTCCATTGAAGATGCCAGGCTGTAATCTTTTTTTTTTTCATTTTATAACAAAAAAAAAAAAGCAGTTAATCTGGCAAGCGGGATAGTTGGTGATTAATTAAGTCTATACGGTTTTTTTTTCTTACTATGCATGCCCTTGGTCGTTTTCCCGCCAAACATTTTTTTACAATTTCCCCATACGTACCTACCAGCTACGTTAAACTCTAAAAGGTAAGTTACGGTACATGTATTATGTCTTTGCTTCTGGTGTTTTTTTGTTGTTATTTTTTTTTTTCAATGTAAAAATGCGGAACGGTCGGAACAGTTTAACTAAGAGGTGTTTTTTTTAAACTGCCCCTAGGGAGATTTTTTTCAAGAATACCTAGAAGATGGCAGGTAAAAATAATGCAGTTCAAACTGAAGTTTCAAGTCTAGATATACTCAAAAGAAACAGGCCTAATTTTCCTTGTAACCGGAGCCCGGCAATTTCAGTGTTTTCTGGCCCCCTGCTGCTTTAGACTGAGATAGCTGGAATCTGCTAAGCCATCACAGGCGGCCGATGGTGTAGATAAACCAGATTACAACTGTTGTGTTATAACAAAAGTGGGTTGGTTACAGCTAGACCAGCATTTAGCAAAGTAAAAGTTTTTTTTTTTTTAAAAAAAAAAAAAAAAAAGCAACCATAGAGCGCGCATTTACTGGAATATATCAGTAAGAATTGAACCGTTGGAAACTTACCTCAAAACTGAGATGGAGTTCGTGAGATGAATACAATTAGCTATGACATTCGTGGCATTCATCGGCTCTAATTTATGCACTGTAGTTCTTCATTTTTTTAATGCCCTGTGGTAGCCTAACCACTCAACTACGTAAGAGGTGAAGTACGCATACAATGGAATTAGGATGTTGTTGTAGTTCCAAGAACGTTGGGGAAAAAAAAAAAAAAAAGACAGGGCAATGACTCAAATAGCAACCATGAACCGTAAGCCGACCTTGTCGAAATAATGGGGTCTTATGAATAGGGTCTCCATATTATGCTGGATCTTTGGCACCGCAAGATTTTAATGCTTCTAGATTGAAACAGATAGGGTAGACTCTCCGAATATGCACTAAGTACTTTTTCCAAAGTTCGTCCTCACGCTTGAGTGAATATTGCAAACCGGAAGAATATTTCAATCTTGAAAGGTGTTATAATAATTAGGTATATACTATTTTGTTCGCTATACTACTAATACTACTTAATTCAAACCCTTTTTCAACATTACAACTTTGACAGGTATTTCGATCCCATAAAAAACTTTTCTTTCAGGGAAATTAAAAAAAAAAAACCGCTACTCGTTTCTAGATGGTTAGAGCCAAGACAGGGATTTTTTGATGATACGGTCGAGAATTGTTACTTGGAAGAGCTAGAAATTGTCGGAAAAGCTTACAATGCAAACGGTCCATGTTTCTGTCCTGGTCAAATTCGCCTTTTTAACCTAGAAAGGGAAAATACTTTTTATTTTGGCTGTTAATCTAATTACAGAACTATCTCATGTCTTAGATTTCCTAAAGAGGGAATTATAGAAATTTGCAAAGTAGTTAGATTAGTATATCAATCTGATTAATCTGCGAGCAAATAAACTACCAGCATTAAAGTTACCAGATTAAGTTATTAAAAGCGTCTTATGCATGGCTGCACATATATGCAGATACATAGGGGCACTAATTTTTTTTCTAGAAAAGTTAAAAAAGCAGCTGGTCGGCAAATAAAACAAGAAGGGTCTTTTTGTAATTTGATCAAATTTCTTTTTATTTTAAAAATATATAATTTGTTTTTCTTGTCTTCTTTTCTGCCTGTAGATTTCTACGCATTTAGGCAAACAACCTGCTGCTAACATTGGGCCTTAATTCTTTCCATTTTGTCACGGCTCACAGGAACATAGACAAATTGTTGCTGGCAAAAGAAATAATAAAAAAATAAAATGAAAAATTAAATAAAAAGGTCTTCAAAGGGCCTTTCCGGCCCCTGTACCCAAAGTATTTAAGGCTGACGATATCTTCAGAACCAATTATAAAATCAAATTTGTTTCCTTTTTTTTTTTCATTTATCTCTCCACTGAAGACCCTTTTTTCCATTATCTCTGCCATGACCTATAATACTGTGCATCTCCCTCCGATTCTTTCAAAGCCATCGTATGTCTTCCCGGACAAGCCTCTGCCTCCCATCAACAACCATATACAATCGTACTCTGTGTCGTTGTACAATAACAATGATCTCCGCATCCTCTCAAAATTCAACTTTATAGACACGCTCAGCTCGCCCTCTCCGGCGCAGAATCTTGACCTGCCATACCAGCAGTATCAACTGCGGCAGCAGTCTCCACACCCGCAACAGCAGTATCTGCCATACCCCCAAGCTTACGCCCAACCCCAACCATCAGCATCGCCCTCAGCATTGTCACCCTCACCCTCGACTGCATCGCTCCCCGGCACCCACTCTCGCACTGCATCCTCTTCATCTCCTTCTACTGCTACTACCACTGCTGCCACCACCGCACCAAAACGCAAAAAAAAGACATCAAAGACTTACACCTGCCATTGTAACCGCTCCTTCACGACATCCGGTCACCTTGCGCGGCACATGCGCATACATACGGGCGAGAAGAACTACACATGCCCGTACGCGGGTTGTTTTGCGCGGTTCTCACGCCAGGACAATTGTATGCAACACTATCGCACCCATTTGGGGAGCAATACCCGGCCCCGGACCAAAGGTGGTGCTTCCAAGCAAAAAAAGGCCACTGCGGCCGACCTGCCTGCATTAACTTCGCCCACCGCTCCTGTCGCCACCACCTCAGCCCGGGCCTCGCCAATAGCTGTTCAGCCTTGATGCGCTAGTGTGTCAGTAAAAGGATCCGAAGGATGCTAGCTGACTGTCTTAAGTGTGTGAATATTTATTTTTTTTTTTTTCTGCTTCCTCATATTTTCTCATGTTTTCTTTTTTTTTTTTTTTTGTCCTCACTCCTTGTGCATTTGGTTTGCACCCAACTAATGACTTTTTTTTTATTTTTTTTGTACAGGCGTATAACCTTTATGTTATCCACTACTACTGCACTAATAACTATCTAATTCCTATTCATATGTTACTTCTGCTTGCGGGCCCAGTCGTTGTTTTCAGAAAACAATGTCAGATGTAGATAAACAATTTTTACTGTCTAGCAGGTGGAATTAATGCAAAGGTTCAAATTCCTCGTTTTTATATATATCTATCCACAAAACAAGTTGTTCTTTGTAATGAAATCAGATCTTACTGACCTACCTGAAAGAATAAAGAGGGGGAACTATTTTATTTTTATTGCTGTTACAGCTGCCCCGCCATTAAATAATATCGTTTATATGGATCTGAAATACACTAGCAGCCAAAACCCATTGTGACATTACTACTGCGAGCCTGTCTCAGAGGCATAGCAATCATTGTTCAGGGGGGGGCCAGACCAGAAGAAGACGCTGGCAGGAAATCAAAAAAAAAAAAAAAAAAAAAAATCATTAGCAGTTCAATAACAATTAGTTTGTCTAGCTAATAATACTATTAGCACATTATAATCCCCAGCTTAGCTCCTTTAGACGCTCCATTACTCGCCCATCTCTAAACACAAACCGGCCGCCGGCTTTGACTCCATTGTCGCCGGCAAGCGGTGTAGTCACGGCCTCCGCAAGACGGGCTGCAACCTCTGCTTGTTGTCGTTCTTGTGCCTGTCTTTTCTCCTCGCGGGTTTCTTGTGTTGACGGGAAATCCGAGCGCCAGAACCCTGGCGGTGATTTGGGGCGTCCCCAGAACGAGGTGTTATTAGTATTATTGTTCTTGTTGTTGGAGCCGCTCTGGCCGCCGCTGACCCGTTGCTGCGCGATCGAGTTGCTGTTCCAGACAGCCTCCCTACGTACCGGTGCTAGCTTACCATCATTCCCAGCGGCGCCATTGACGGAGGTCGTTGCGAGCCGATAAAACTCAATGCAGTTCTCGCAGTCGCACTGGCCCGGAATGCAGTCCTTGCGTCGCTTTCCACGATACGATTCCTTGAAGGCATGTCGCAGGCCAGCCTGGCCGCCGTACTGGCTGTTAACCTGAAAGTCATCCAGGTCCCAAATCTGTTTTTTCAGACTGGCTTGTTAGACAATTTCCCTGGCTGATATGGGAAAAAAAAAAAAAAAGTTCGGCTTGACCTGTAGGACTATGCGCACAAAACTGAGTTTTAGTTTTTGTGAATAGACCCAGGCAGGCAAGAGAAGCAAAAAGAGAGAAGGAATGGGACGTTTGTCTTACTATTCCACAAGCTCATGGTAGTTGTTGATTCGTTCTATTTGATCATGCAGTTCTTGACGGCGTTGCGTCTTGGTCGCTTGTGGCTGGGGTCCAGCGATCTGTCGGCTTGAATTAGTGCCGGTGGAAGTGGTAGGTATCGCCAGCGGCATCGCAATAGGAATTAAGGTGTTTCGTGTCCCCTTCAACCGCTTTGTTTTGTTGTTGGTGGCGGTGCTATCAGTTACGTTTTTGATAGCAGAAATGCTGCCGCCATTGTTACTGTCTGCCGCCACGACAAGAAGTTGAGAATCAATATCGTTCTCGCCAAAGATACGAAGGTTTTTCTTACGAGATTGTACTGTCGGAGGAATCACGGCGGGCATTTCTATCAGTGGGTTACAGGAGTTTTCGGCCACCTCGAGTCGATTTTGGTCTTGATCTTGTAGTAGCTGTTGTTGTTTTTTTGCCCTGGACGGAGAATACGTCGCCTCCTCGTCAATGTTGTACTGTGCCTGCTGATAAGGTTGCGCAAACTCAATGGGCGGTGAGCTTTTGACAAGCGGCTTGCGCTTGTACGTCCTAATCTCTTCAAAGTCGTTATCATCGTCATTAATTTCCTCTTGTTTGATGGTCACAGGAGCGCCTTGGCCGCTACGTTTGCCCTTGTTGGGTGAGCTTGAAAAAACAGGAGAAGAGACCAGGTTGGGGATACCACGGGCTTCCATATCCAAGCTGTCAGTATGCAGCTGATTAGGCATATCAAAGATACTAGTGGAAGGAACAGCAGTGGGGTGTATTGTTGAAGTCGGCTTTACGAATCCGACTTTCTCATTGGTTTCTTCCTCTTCTTCTTCAGACTTATCTAGCATGCTAATGGCAGATTCCTCCAAATGGTCCTTCTCACGAGGATCAGAGTTTGACGGAGCCGTTTCAACAAATAGATTTGTGTCGTTGCGCATGATCTTCCGGGTCCCCCCAATTCTGCGCCTTTTCAGCTCCGGACTCGCTGGCACGTCATGATCTTCCTTTTCATCAAGGATGTTTTCTTCGATCTCGTCGTTTTCTTTAAGCTCTCCAAGTTTCTGCCGCCAGGTTTCAATGATGTGACGGTCTTCAGCCCTCTTACGTGCGAGCTCGTTTATGCTTTTCTGATAGGCGCGGTTTATCTTTTCAAGCTCAGCATTTCTGCGACGTTCACGAGCAATTTCGCGTTCAAGCTGAACTTTAGCATCAAAGGCATCGGCAAGAAGCCGCGGGTTCTGCGACGGCGTGATCTGTAAATCAGCAAGGCTGTCGTTCGCCACTAGATCACCCCCTTGTTTTAACGCGTGCAACTCCAACTTGAGTCGCGCGTTATCATCGCGTGCCTGCTTTAAGCTCGCGCGTAGACTGCTCACATCTAAAAAATAAATGAATAAATAAAATTAATTAGAAATAGTATCATTATGAAGAAATATTAACAGTAGAGCTGAAAAAAAAACGTACAGTCTTTAGTTTTACTTTGCTGAGCGCGCAGTAAGGACATCATGTCCAGCTCAGTGTGAGTGAGAGTAGAGTACCAGTTCTCATACTCCTCTTGTTCCATGTCTGTGATTGTGTCGGCGCGTGAGATAGTATCGTCGTCGGCAGAGGTCGTGTCATGGTCAAGGGGAAACCGCAGAAAAGTCAACTACACAGTAAATCAAAAATGCCCTAGCCCTGGCAACGCGTTTAGCTGTCGCCCAAAACGAAAGCCCATTTCAACCACCATCGGCACAAACTCTTCCCGACAACAGCGTGTTTGCAGTGCCACAGGGTGAAATTGCTTTAATTGTTGCATTCCAGTTTCAGTAGCAATGCGTCAATGCGTAACTCGGCATCCCATGAGCATCCGCTGTGCGTCACCTAGCAATGCAACCGGGAGTAATGCCTTTAATGGCAAAACTGGTTGAGACAATTGCATGTGGTCGCTATGCCTAGGCTTCAGAGGCAGACTTTCTGCGACGGTTGCAGGTCATTCAAACGGTCGAACGGCTTTAGCAACCACTGTTGTGAGCACCGAAGGCGAATCTGGCTCGGAACGGGTGCCTCTTTGGATTTGACATACATACGATTAGTAATAGTGAAATGGAGGACTGATGGTTTGTTTGTTTAGAGGAAAGGCAACTCCGGCTGCTGCCATTAGGAAGTTATAGGAAATGAATACAGCCAACCCTTTTTCATAGAAGCTACCACACTATCCGACTTTGCGGGTACACCAAAGGTAAAAGGTTCTAACGCTAAACTCTTGGCTAAAGGCTTGGCCAACCGTACGGGTCAAATTCTGCTTTCATAGTATCAATTGGCCTTCAATGGTCTTGGTACCAGGCTACGGCTCTCCTAGCTCCGGGTTTACACATCCTTAATTCTTTGGATCTTGGTAGGTGGAACTCCAATCGTCCCTGCCGCCTTCGTTCCATTGGCGATCAATTCCTAAGTTGTAACTACGACTTTGTGGTAAATAACTTTATAGAGATAGGATAGGTCCCTTGGTACATGTACTTGTCTATCAAAGTAATTAATATCATTTATCCCTGGTAGGCTCTTACAAGCAGCCCTGGTTTCTTTGTGGTTGCTTGTTTGGATTATCATGATAGCAGCACTTTGCACCTGCTGTTGGATAGTGTTTGTGGCCGTAGTACCAACAGCAGTAGCAAAAGTAATAATGGCATCTATAATGCTTTGTCGGAAACGGCTTTTTTGGACCATGGCTAGTGGACCAAAGATGCGGACCAGCTACTGCTCCGGTCGTATCTGCCAACAAAAAATTATTTCCCAACATAGAAGTATCTCATCACCATTGCTTGTGTCAGTATTGGAAATTAAAAAAAAAAAAAAAAAAAAATTGTTGAAGGACAGTGTTCCTTCTATAAGACTAGGGGAGTCTGGAAGACTGATGTTATTCCAGACTGAAAGAAATAATTGAGACCCCAGGAGCATCTACAGAGGAATGAAAGAAATTTGAAGGGAAAACAACAAAATAAATAAGATCTACTAAAGAAGAAAAAGTACCTCCATTAATCCAGGTTTAAGAACAGCCCAGAGCAGAATTTTAGCGATCCTTTATCGGCATCAAGTCACAGGAGGTACATCAAAGACGCACCGTACATGTACAACTTGTAACATCTTGACTTTGTACATGTGAAAAAGGGAGACCCTTAGAAAATCTGATTTTACCCGATCGAAGGAATCGCTCTAGTACTTGAGTCTTGTTGTCTGGAACGCAAATTAGAGATACGACATTGAACAGCTGGCATTGCCAGCCAACTTTGCAGAATAGCAAGCAATGCTCGTAATTTTGCACTTGGGCCTGCACATTAGAAAGTTTAAGCAAAACCCACCAAGTTTTGCTTTCAAGACCCCACAAGACTGCCCCGGCTCACGAAATTTGTTAGTCCTTAACGCTTTTTATTTGCCGTAAAATATATGTGTGCAGCCATAAACCTATAATCTTCAATCTATTATTTTGATACTCCATGCTTGTAAATGCACGTGTGAAATATTCGGTAGGTAGGCTCTGTGTACTGGCAGTTGTATAAAAATTTATAAGCGAAGTGCCATAACCAGAACTCATTTACCACGGACTGTTCCAGTTAACGGATATGGTTGTTGTACATCTTTTTTTTTTCCCTTTCCTTGGTTCATACTAATTTGCGTTTTTTTTTTCTCGGCCGATTTGACTGTAAATAATGTATATTCTCGATCAATGAATCATAACCAGATATTTTTGAGACTATTACTAATACAACTCAGGTAACATAGAGTTTATGAGTAAATCTGCGAGGTGTATCTAATTAATAGACGAGAGCATGCGCCGAGTTTATTGCGATGGCATGGTTATGAAGTAATAAATTATAAGAAAAAGCAGCAACAAACGTTAGCTTGATGCACTGGCCACCTCACCTTGCAGAATGCTTAGAGTGATTTATAGCAATCTAATCCATAAAAAAAAACTTAGCGTTTAGATAAATAGATACCAGATACAATTTTGAAAGTGCACTACGATTTTCATATAGCTTAGACCCTTAAATTTTTCAATTTGGTTTAGATTTTTGCTGAATTAGTTATTAGTTTCGTCGGTTTTATATTTTGCACTCCCACCAACCCTCAGTTCAGATTATAACACTGCGCAGCTTTGAACTATCGTTTCAGCATAGTAGTCGACAATGCTGTGGGATTTTCAATTTCTATTTAGAGATCATAGGTTTTTTAGGGTTGCCTGTTTTTAATCCATGGGTTGTTTGTTTTTGTCGAGGTGTCGACTATGAGCGCGTTGACAATGATAACCTTAGCCTAGGCTATTATAAAAAATAATCAGTAATAATATGAAACCTGCTTAAATCATATGGTAGGCCAGACAGTTTTAGAGCTACTTAAAAAAAAGTTTCTGGGGTTGTGGACATGGAAGTTGATGCAAGTTTGAGGTTAATTGATAGTTGCAGATGCGTTCCTAAATTTCAAACTTTCAACTAAAAGAAAGAATATCATGCTAAACTAATAATTTATCAATATTTGATAGATATAATACCAGTTTCTATGTCGTTTAACAAATATTTTGAAAAAAAAAAATACGAAGAACATTTTTATAAAAGCACATATTTTTATGAGCCCTAACAAAGTAATGTTTTCATAATACCATTTTAGAAATATTTAGGCAGAGTTAGGCAAATTTATATCGAGAATCTCTTTGGCTTCTTGGAAGACTTAAATAGTTAAGAAACGTGATTTCCCGCGCTAAAGGTAATGATTAGAATTCATATCAACAACTGATCCTTTAGTCTTGGTCACAGCCATGTCCTTATTTTCCGCTAACTGTTTTATCTTCATAAACTTGCCTACGTAACGATGGATAGTTGGAAGGTATTACTTGTATCTTCAAAATATCCACATCTCTTGAAAGCAGTCGTGACTGTAATAATATCAAATCCCCGTTTCAGTAGGCCTGCTTGTCTCTGGAACAAAAGTAAGGCTGGAAACCTGTATTTTCACGAGGCTAAAACATGAGCAAGTCTATTTTCACGACTGCTCATTGTAAAAAGAAACTCTATCTAAAATAAAGGCTTTGAAGGCTGAAGTAATAAAGTGACTACAGACTGATAGCCCGATTTAGCTTTTTACAGATAAGTAAAACAGGACTATCTGAGTGGTCTACGCAATGGGCCTATTATGTTCATAGAAGTTGTGTTAGACATGATTTATTTTCTCTGACTTAAACCTAGAACTTATAATTCGGGCTATTTACAATTAAATATCTGCGTGTTGACGGATCTGGAGCGTCTGGGATTTCACATATTGCCAGTCTTTTCATATTTTGAAGACGCAGCTCCACGTGGTAGAATTTTGAATCACACGAGCCTATAGGGAAGCCAGTCTCCTAGAACTGTATCACGATGGTGATCGTTTCAAACCTTATGGTGGAACCCCTTAATGCTGGGAGAAAAAAGAGGAAAAGTATAAGGAGTACTGACGTTAAACAGTGCAGTTTTTGACAAGCTCTCAGCACTCGAATCGAGATATCATCCTATTTGGGCTCTATCCACCTCCTGACCGTATGTTTCACGGGGTTGGTAAGAAACAAAGTTTTTGGGTTTTAACTCTTGTCTGTATATCGTATTTCCATTGACAAATTAGCCACCCAACCCGTATCCATTCGGGAATCAATCATGGGCTCAAAGTGAGAAGCAGCACTGTGGGTTGCATAAAGCTAAAATATAGCAATTCGATAATGGTTTTATCCCAATCATTAACAGGTAAGTAGCTGTGTTAGAGCAATTAAAGATGGCGCCCCTGAAACTTTTCGGTTGGTCAAGTAAATACCAAAAGCCGACAACAGTGACTGCGCGTGCACACACGCAGAGAAGCCTGTTGTTCTGGACGGGTACATAACCGCCAATTACTTGCATTATGTAAATCTTAGGGCGTGTATGGCTTCCTGTTTTTAAAGTATAAATGTTTCAGTTAGTCTTAATCCCAGGTTTGAATTCCCATCAGGACAATTCTTACAACCCAACTTTTGATCCTGCAGAACCAACGTTTTATACTGCTACTTAGAAAGTCCGCTTTAAAACAGAGAAGTGCCGTCTACGTTAGGGGGCTTGCGGTCGTTCTAACTAGCAGCAATCGATTCCCGCGCCAGATGCGATGCAGATTTCTCCACCCTCAACGAGAGGAGATGTTGCGGCTCACGGAGAAGTCAATATTTAATAATCTCTGTGCGATCAGGTGCAAGTGGGCTACCAAAAGCCGCATACTCAAGTACATCTAGTTTTTTCCCATTTAATAATTACCACAGTCGACCTGAAATAAACTGAGTTTGATGATGATAATAATTATTAAATCTTGCGTTTGCCAGAATCAGGATCCAGAATAGTTTAGAACCGTTTGGTTTAATTGCGGACGATACCGCGATCAATGTTCCCCATTTCTAATCATTGCCACCTTGTTACTACTCTCTCACAAGATTTCCTTGAAAAATAAATCAGCAGCTAATTGATTGAAATGCTAGAGTAATTGAATTAAACACTTGCAGTAATTATTATTATCATGATTATAATAATAATAATGTTTCTACATACTGCTTCGCAGCGCTATTTGCGGTAATGGGGTATGGGTGGCTCGATTGCCACCGCTCACTACCTTAGAAGGAGTTGGATCTGGTAACATGGCAAAACCTCAAAAATAATGCTTACTAGGCTCTGTCAGTGATTATTGCTTGGTTTTCTAGACAATTGTTACATTTGGTGATACGCATAACCTATTTTTCATGTATTTCAGTTTTTTTCTACAACATTGATTCATTCATGAATAAATTTGAACCACCAAATGCAAAAATCTTTAACATGTGCTAGAAAAAAAAAGACTGCTGTGTTAGATTCATTATGAAAATTAGTGAAAAATACTTTGTTTATATGTCTTTTTTTTTGTTATTTTGATAGCCATTTAATTACTCTTTAGATGTCAGGACAATAACCGATTTTAACAACTTTGTAAGAATTGTTATGTATAGCCTCAAAAAAATAGGAAGTTGAAGATCTCTTGTATATAACATGGCTCATAGAAATAACTGCAAGTTCAGGAATAGACCTTAAATACTTGTAAATAGATTGAGCCATTAGTTTTTGAAACCACTTTAATCAAACAACCAAAACTATAAATAATAAACAAGATGTTGGAGATCAAAATTTTAGGTCTAAATTATAAATTGTACCATCAAAATGTGACTTGTGAACACATCAATACTTATCACAGTTGTGATACTGACACAGTATTACCACATCAGTCAACTTAGTTATATCAACCAGTACCCAGTGCAATATACTCGTTAATTTATTCTCAGCTATAAAATTATCACAATTATGAAATTTCAGTACATTGCTTTTTAAAAAAAGTAAAATTATCAATAACTTCATTGCAACCGGTGGCAATATAATCCGAAAAAAAGACATCTAATCAATGAGCTAGTTTTAGTGAGTCTTTTTTTGTTTCATTTTATGAACTTTTTCTTATACTTGAGCTTACTGGTATTGTATTTGTTGCAAGTTTGCTGTTGCTGCTGCTGCTGCTGCCCTTATGAGTTTGCAGACCGTTATCATGATTAAAAAAAAATTATGCGTGCATAGTGTAGTAATTGAAAAATCTCACTTTTTTTGTTTAAAAAGTTTTTACACTTTTCAGGTTAAATGGCAGGCTTCATAATTTTGCAGTAAATCCTTTTTATTACTACACGCAGTTTCCGGTTTAGGAAGTAGAATTGAAAATAGTAAAGCTTTAAAACTTTGTGTCTTTGAGGAACAGTCAAAACCATTTTTTTTTTCAAATATATATATAAGCATCTGCCTGCTCGCTGCGTAAAAAAAAACGCGGTCAGAAAGAAAAAGGTATAACTGTTTCAGCTAATACAGTTGCATAGATTCAAATAGCCCTGTTGTAAAGTGAGAATCGCTCCTTCTACTAAACCTTTTTTTAATAACTGACCTAAAAGAAATCACAGCATCAAAAAACCCCAGACGCATAGCGACAACTCAGATGCACATGTCTGCTGGCAGTAGCTTGTTAAGAGCCACCCTTTTATTGTTTCTCTTCGTATTTCTCTTTTAAATCTTAATTTCATGTGCTGTTAGAACACTAGAAATGACGATGTCCCTTCTGACGATGTCCCTTCTGACTTGGATACGAATAATAAGTGTATTTTACATTTAAAGTCTCTTACACTTGTGATGTGCCTATGCAAAAAATTGATGTATGCTTTTATGAACAAAAATTGAAGAAAAAATTGAACAAAAAAAAAATTAAAAATAAGAGCATCGCCATGCTCGGTTCCAAACCAGATTTACGCCCAAGCACCAAGTAATGCCATCAGGGTTGCGCCAAGAGCCATCCACGCGTAGGCACCAAGCACGGTTTTAAGCGACGAGTGCGTAAATTCATCGGAGTGCAAGAACTCTCCGCCCATCAGCTCGACCAGCGACGTGTAGATGAGGATACCAGCTGAGATAGAGTCAAAAACACCGTTGGTGATGAGAGCGCGGGGCGAGTTAAGTTCAAAAGACTTGCGGACACCAAGGCCAATGGCAATACCAACCGGTGTGGTGATGCTAAAGAGGAAGGCGAAGAACCAAGCTACCCACGCATTATCAGGCGACCATGGGGTTCTCTCGAGGCGCGCACCAAGTCCAAGTCCCTCAAACATTTGATGAAAAACAATGACAGCGTAAAGTGTTTTGAACTCATTATTAGATACTGCAAGGGTAAGTCCAACAAAAATTGAGTGAAAAACGATACCGGCTTCAAGCATGCAAATGTTACTAATTTGCGCAGCAAGCTTTTGGTTTTTGCCAATAGATTCTACTACCAGAGCAGTAGTAGTCATAATAGTAGGTTGCTTCTCTGATTTCTTTTCAGATGTAGTATCGTCTTTAGACTCGCTCGAGGTGAAACCAGAAAAACTGGCTATCTCCAAATCATTCTGGTTACCACGGGGCAGGGAAGTTGGGTCAGTCTCATGCGACTTGGACTCACAAAAGTTAAAATTATTCCCCTCAGCAGCAAGCGCGTTGGGCCCGTGTGAGTGGACAGGTGCACTCACACCAGCCTTTCGCGCATTCTCAGCAATCTTAAATTTGGTAACCAGTTCAATAAGAAAAGTTACAAAGATTGAAAAAAGTGCGATACCATAAGCATAAGGATATTTCCTAAACGCATTGGATAAACAGGGACTACTAAGGTTTTCATGGGCTTCAAAAAGCAGATGGATGAATGATGTTGCAAAAATGACACCAGAACCAAAATAGCGTGCAAAGAAATAAACAGGATATGGGAGGTGAAGTCTCTTGGCACGGGAGGCAACAAGAGGAAGCAAAACACCAATCATTGATGCAGCAAGCATGACAAAGATGGAAGAAATACGAAGGCCCATGTGCTCAAAGTTTTTGTCGTTGAGAGGGCAGTCGCGAATATATAGATTTGCGGTCTGAGTCTCCATGATGAAAAAGATAATTCCGGATATAGATTTTGATGGAGATCGTGATAGAGATTATGGAAAGATAATCTAAGAAGAAGGCAAAACCAGTTAGTTTTATATTTGAAAACTGAGAATAATTGGAATTTACGAATACATGGAAATCGTAAATAACTGAGAATTGCCAATACATGGAGATCGTAAATAACTGAGAATTTGTCAATAAATGGAAATTGTGATTTTTTGGGAATTGTTAATAATTAAGAATATCTTTATTCTTGTTGGTTGAGAAGGTTATATTGCAGTTTATTTTTCAATTCCATCCCGCTACCAAAAGCATTCTGCCAAGTTGTCTTGTTTAAGCATTTCATCATGTTGATCTTCCATATCTTCTGGCTTTTCTGGTAATATTTAGAGAAAGAGTCTAAACTGGAATATCAGATGAAACCAACATCGCATTGAAAAACAAAAAAGAATGGAATAGAATGATGATAACATTACAAGCACTTTCCATGGTTGAAAATCTTAAAATTGCTCATCGTGAACTATTTTTGTCCATCTTGTTTGCTTTCCTTATGGAATCACTTTGTCTGTAATTCGGGGTCTGCTCGCCCGCATGTTAGCTACCCACCTAGGACCAAAAGGTGACCAACTCCAGTAGCAACAGCCGATGAGTGTGCCACCCCCGTATTACAATAACTACTTTGGTGATTTGCATCGGGCCTGGCTACTACTAGTTTGGGGTCAAGTTTGAGTACCTTAATGTTTGCCAAGTATTCTCGTAAAGAGACATGCTGAGAGCTTGGCCTTGCTAAGGTGGATACTGCCAACACTCTGCGCTGGGCACAGTCCCACATCTCACGGGAACAAAAGATGAGCCCTGAACATCTTATTTTTTGGCCCTTTACTCTAATTAAGAAAACAAGCCCTAGACCAACCAGGGAATTGTTTTTTTTTTTTTTTTTTTTTTTTTTTTTTTTTAGGTTGACCAAAAAAAGAGGGGGTTTGGACCGCAAAGCATCCGATTTTTTCCCGGCCCCAAGCGTTTAAGGGGAATTACGGCTTAAAACTTTCATATATAGTATTTAAAAATTTAAAAAATAAAAAAAATTAGCGTCTGTATCCACAAGTTGTCAAAAACAAAAACAAAAAATTTTGAAATAAAAGAAGGGTCAGTCTACAAGCGAGACTAGTAGTCTCTTTGCTTCAATAACTGAAACAGGGCTCACAGTGATCCAGCGACCACAATAATAAGTATACAGTATCAAAATGCCTTGTTGATCAAGCAGATTTGTTTTTCTGTTAGATAATCTATAAATATGTAAATTCCAAAAGGGCCGACTGTGTTTTCAACATCAAATATCTAGCAACCAGATGGGTGATTCAAAACGATAGGTATGGGCACAGTTACAATTCATTCTCCGTGTCTTGACTGCGCGTCGACGCCGTGTACAACGGCAGACCAGCACTTTCACTTGTCTTGATGACCATGTTGCGAACATTATCCCAACCACCAACAATGAGCGGCTTGCGGGAATCCAGAACAATGCGCAAAACGGCAGCAATGTTAGCAATCAGCTGCTCACGTGAGTGTGATGAGAGTCCCACAAGCACTGAGAGCGAATTTCCCGGGGCAGGGGCAGCGACCACACACGAAGAAATGTACTTGATCTGGCGGCGAATTACTGCCGGGTCGGCGACGACAGCAGCCACACGAGCCATTTCGGCCGGAGTGGCATCTGAGCCCGGGACCGGCTGGAACGTAATCGGCAGCGGCGATTGAAGCGCTGGACCTGCTGGCTTGTACACGACTTTGGGGCCAAGAATGGACTTGAGCGCCGCGGATGTGATACGGTTGCCGTCATATACAATCAGGTCAAAGTTCTTAACAAACTCGATAGCAGCCTTGTGCTGATGGATAGACGCCTTGCTGAACCGCGAGCGCAGCTTGGATGTCGAAACAATTTCAGCAAAGAGATCGTGCGTTACTGGCTTATCCTCCGCTGGCGCGTTCTCGTTGGCGCCCACGAGAATATTGATATATTTGGTCTGGGGGTTATCAACAATGATGCAAATAGAAAGCTCTGACGCCTTTGGCCGCACACGATGCGGCACGGGTATCAGCGTCGGGTCCGGTCGTGAGCTTTTTTCGGTGCTGCCGGTCACGCTATCAAACGAGTTGATCTCAAGGTAGATCGGCTCGCCCTCCATCCGCTCGTTGCTTGCAGGCTCGACTTGGCCTGGTAAAAGCACGGGTTTCTTTTGTGTATGGCGACTACTTTGCTCTAAAAACTCCTTTTGAGCATGTGTAAGTAAGGACTTGCATGCCTTCTTGAGCTTTACCTGGTCAAACTGTTTTGGGATCAGGATTGGCTGCTTCTTGACGTCCTTTGTGGCAGGCTTTTTGGGTCGGTTCGAAGTCGAACTCATCACCCGCTTGACGGGTTTTGTGCTGTGAGTAGATAAGGCCATAGTCCCTGATGCAATGGTGATTGTATATGGGAAGTGGTAATAGAGCTTGGATCGATACGCGTCTACTCAAGAGCCAATGAACCAAGTTGAGATCGCTCCCAAATTTCAGTTGGGAGAAAAATTTGTGCTGGGAGGAACACAAAGAATATCTCAGAACGGTGGAATTTTCACGACATAACAGGGTCTGGGGCAAACCCACATGAATAATAATAATAATAAAAAAGGTATAAAATGGAGTTTCTCTACAAATCTGATACACAGGGCATGGTTCAATCATAAAAAAAGAATATACATTCATGTTCATTCAACTTCCAAATTCCTTAGATTACTATTTTGCTAAATAAATTAAAACTTGGAGAATTGCTTCTTCTGGCTCTTGCCGGTGCCGCTGGCAACTCTAAGGACGTTGAAGCGAACAGTCTTGGAAAGAGGACGGCACTGGCCAACGGTAACAACATCACCCTCAGTGACACGGAAAGCAGGGGAGACGTGGGCGGCAAGGTTCTTGTGTCTCTTCTCGTAACGGTTGTACTTGGGGATGTAGTGAAGGTACTCACGTCTGAGAATGATGGTACGGTGCATCTTGGTGGAAACAACGGTACCGGTGAGAATCTTACCACGGATGGAGACAAGACCAACGAAGGGGCACTTCTTGTCAATGTAAGAACCCTGGATAGCCTCCTTGGGAGTCTTGAAACCAAGACCGACCTCCTTATACCATCTCTTGGTCTTCTTGTTGACCTTGGCCTTGGAGTTTTGGAAGATGTGAGGTTGCTGAGAGGAAACGTTAGTATTTGAATTTTAGAAAAAAAAAAATTTAATAGATAATGCAATCGAAGCCAAAAGTCATGAAAAAGAGTATATGTCGAAAAAGCGTCAAAAGTGCAAACAGAATCACAAAAAAAGTCGATAAAAGATTACTTAGTGATACAGTTGCAGATATATCTTATTCCTTTGTTTTTTTCTTGTCTGGATCATCTTGTTGTCGCAGTTGTCGTAATAATCATTTTCATGAACTGATAAACCTCGAATGTGCAGCAGAGTTTGATGATAGTACTAACCTTTTGGAAAGCACGCTCGGATTGAACGGTCAATTCGGAAGACATTGTTAAGTGTTGTAGTCTAGACGGTGATTTAAAAGAATCAAGGTGAGCTCGTCAACAAAAGAGAGAAGGGAAAAGAGAGAGAAAAAAGAGGAGAGGAATAAAAAATTTTCGAAAAACTAAAAAAAAGAAGATACAAAAAATTTCACATACATTGTGTGTAGTTATGTAAGTATGCTGGCATTACGTAGGTAAGCAGAAAATTAAGAGGATCAAGTATTGTGAGGGCGGGTAACTGAGAGTAAAAAGGTATCAGACGGTAATTTACGCTAAATCAAATTTAAAGTGGTATATATGAGACTGAATTTCCAATTTCTAATTAGGGTATAACCCTAACGATTCCACCCACTTGATATCACACAAATCAAAGACTATAGTGTCCACGTCATGACAGTAGCAAGACAAATGTCATATTGCAACTGAGGATTGAAGGCTACGGATGTCAGTTAAACAGATTCGTTAGAACAGAAACTCTACACTCAAAGTGTTTGAGTAGTTTCAAGGAGTAACTACGTGTGTATCCCGAGTTCTGTGTGCATTTGTTATGATCGCTCAGACCAGCAATTGTGTCAAAATCAACTAAAATACAATGATATATATATATATATATATGACCAAGTCCACCAAGAGCCAGACAGGTGTCTGGCTTTTACCACCATTCATAGTTATATACTGGTCTCAGACTTGCCTTTTAAGTAATCAATTGTCTCTCCACGGTAGCTGCGTTCTCGCTCACCATCAGACGGCATCAGAATAAACACTCGAAGTAAAGTCCCATACTTGGCAGCTACATGAGTAGCTGTCAAAGACAGTAAGCATATTCAACTCAATTCATTTCGATGTTACTTCTGTACAGCGCAAGTGGTAGAACTAGAACGCGGTGTTGTGAGAGACATCAACAGTATCTGTAACATCCTCATTGACCTTGATGAAAGTAAAAGGGAACTCAAGTAAAAACTCATGTTTATTTTTTTTCTTGTTTTATGAGTTTTTAAAGTGCTCTTTTTTATGGTCACTAAATTAGGTGTACATGTAAAAGCAATTAAACCTTGGCTGCTTTGTGTCAAGTCTTATTTATAAATAGCATGTTGATTTAATCTCAGACAGATTTGACTTTGATTTTACTTTCGCTGTGTATTTTTTCATTAATGCTTAAATATTAGAGAATATAATATACCCATGCAATACCTTCGAATTAGAGCGGGTTAGTTTTAGTTTGTTGAAACCGTTTCAAGTCAGTGACTTTTATTAGAACGTATGGTATTAATATAGTTATTATCATTTCGTATCTATCAAGTCTTGTTTGGGCAATCTTTTTAACAGGGCTGCTTCTGTAACTATACTGTAATCAGCAAAACCCTCGACATCTATATGGCTCAACCAGTTGCTGCTGCGATAATAATCTTTCAAACCGCCAGTAAGTCCAACCATCACCACTGTTTACTTCGTCACTGACTCTTTCCTCCTCCTCTAGGATTATTTCTGGCTATATTTTTGACACTATTCAGCTCGGATCATGCTCGAATGATTTTCTCATTCATCCACGTTGATGAGTGAACCCACCTGGTGATTTCAGACTTACCCCTGCCTGTCAGCCTTTCTGACTCTTACTACCTCCGACTCAACTCCCCGACCTTGCTGCTGCCCGACCACAGCCACCCCACCCCGCACTCTTTAAAAGCCATCTCCAACTAGACGTTACTATGTGCGAGCCTGCCGCGGCTCCTGATAAACCGGAAACTTTGAAAAAGGACTTGCCCAAACGGAGAACAAAAACCGGCTGCCTGACCTGCCGAAAGCGCCGTATCAAGTGTGACGAAGGCAAACCACATTGCAACAATTGCATTAAGACAAACCGCAAGTGCGAGGGATACAAAGTCCGCCTTGACTTTCGCGAGGGCCTCAACGCAAAGCACCGGAATCCAAATCATGAAACTGCCTACGAAGAACTACCAGTTGCACCAGTGAATCTACAGATACCCGACGTTTCGATACATTCTGTTGATTTCGAGATTGTCCAACATGACCCGAATGCTTTCAGCCATGCTGTACAGCGAAAGCAAAAGCTGTCATCACGAAGTGACGAGAGAAGGAACCCCCTACAGTCGTCGGCTGCGTCGTCCGTTGTCACCACCACAAGCCGTACGTTCTCGAGCCATACGGTTTCGCCGCTACCCAGGGTAGACCCGTATCCATCTCCCCAGTCCACTACTTCCTCACCGTTCCCGCAGCTACTTCATCATATAGTCCACACTCATCAGCAAATTTTAACTGATAAAAGCGTTGGCCTCTACATTCCAACCGCGACGCACTCGCCGCTCATGGCAGAAAAAATATTCTTTTTATTCCACTATTTTGTCAACAACTTCGGTTCTAGCATGACGATTATAAGCCGGAACCCTTTCGTGCCCAATATTCTTGTGTCAAATGTGACCGACCGTCGTGGACTCGAGCACTTCTGGACCTATGATGCGCCGCTCATGGCCTTGAACAATCCGCACGTGCTAAATGCTATACTAGCGCTCGCGTCGGTGCAGTATATGAACTCCACGGAGCCCAAATATAACGACTACGAGTTCAACGGCATGGAATATTACCAGGCTGCTGTGCGTGGCCTCCGCGAAGATCTTAAGCTGCAGCGTCACACAGACTCGCTCGCCGCGCTGACGACAAGTTTGCTGCTTGCCTTCTTTGAGACCATGTACGGTGACCTCACCCAGTGGTACAAGCACATGAGCGGCGCGCGAGACATTATTAATGCCATCGACCTCGGACGGCTGGCCGTGAGTGCAGGTCCGATTTATGAAAACGGCCCTGTAACCTACCTCAATGCGCAGAGTATCCCCGCGGTACAGGCCTGTGACATCCTATCGTCGTTTCTACACATGGACCTGATGCAGAGCGCCATTGGCCGTACACAGCTACTACTACCCGTGAAGTTCTGGGACCAGATCCCACTGCGGCGCGGCCACGATCGGAGTGTGTACCTGTACGACCTATTGCTCAAGATTTCTACCAAGCTCACGTCCTGGGTGGCAGGCGACACAGAAAGAAAGGAGAAATTGTATAGAGATAAGCCAGGGCAGCCGTCTTTACTAGAGCATCCCGACCAGGTTTTGGCTGACCTTGTTGAGGCCCGGCGGTCATGGAACGGTATTAGACTTGAGCTTCAGCGGTTTGAAAACAAATTTGCTGAACATTTGCGTCCATTACCATTGAGAGGCCCGCCAACAATTACACCATTCGGGCCTTCCAATAATTACTCCTCTTCACTCGATCATTTCTTTGTGATTCTGCTGAACATGTCATGGCTCATCTTGAAACGAAACAACCCTGATGTCCCCGCCCATGGGTTTCAGACATTGCGATATACTGCACAAGAGGGTGTACCAAACATGTTAGAAATTCTGCGTGCACTTCCACCCACAGTGCCTGGCTCGTTTGGTCACATTGGAAACGAGTCTCTGCATCCTGGGCAGACCGTCCGACTTCTCGTTGACACGTGCGTGCCAATCTTTTTTGCAGCTATTCAGGTTCGCGAAGACAACCAACAAGAATGGATTTTAAATTGGCTTATCCAGTGCCATAAATACACTGGATGGAACACTATTAACAAGATTATCACAGGCATTAAAAAAGCTTGGATGTTCCAAAAGGCCAGCATTGTGGAAATAACCAAAACTGTGTCTACGCCGCCAAACTTAAGTGCGGGCTCAGTGATATCTCCAACCTCAGAGCACAACACTCCCTCAACGCACCCGGATAGCTCGCCGATAACTTCACCAGGGCCACCCGACCCTAAAGCTAGTGACTTGACTGCCGAACCCTCTATTACTAAAAATATAGAATCTTCGTTGATAGAGGCTGCTAAGGGTCTTTTGTAATCATACCTAGATACAATATATTCTTGTTCATTACCATATTTTCACCCAACATCTAATGAATTGTTTATGCATTTACTCTCTTTTTTTTCTTGTAATCTCACGTTCACGAATTAAGTGTTCAGCCGTGCATTATCTAATCATCAATCTGATTTCTGCCAAAAAAAATTTTTATTCTCCCAAGCAAAAAAAGATTATTCAGATTTCTCCTGCTTGTGTCCCTTTCTTCTGACAACCCTTCACGTCAATAGCGACACCAAAAAAAAAAAAGATAATCTATATACACGATGGTTAAAAGAAAGAGAGCCGCCTTGCTTCCTACCAACATTGCATTGCTTCAGAATTTGGTGCGACGAGACCCGTCCTCGTACAAGGAAGAGTTTTTGTTACAGTACCGTCACTATGAGTCCCTCAGAGACATTTTCATGGCCAACCCCGCGTCCGAGGAGGGTGCTACGGAATTTAGTGAGCTTGTCGGCTTTGTTTCACAGGTTTGCTCGTGCTATCCTAAAGAAACCGCAGTGTTCCCTGCTGAGCTTGTCAAGATGCTGCACGAGCACCACCACGAGCTGCCCAGCGAGCTGAGGGAGAAGATGGTGCAGTGTCTGGTTATGCTTAGAAACAAGGATGTGATTGAGTCACAGTATCTGATCCAGTCATTATTCCCCCTGCTAATTTCGACGTCGTCAAAGGTCATGCGCTCGCAGATCTACAGCGCCTTGGTGACGTTGATGAAAACCTCCAACACCGGTACTAAGAACCAAAAGCTCAACAAGCAGGTCCAGGCCCTTTTGTTCAATCTGTTAAGTGATTCGGAGTCAAACGGTTTGTGGGCCACCAAGTTAACTAGAGAGCTTTGGAAACGTGGTATTTGGGACGACTCGCGAACGGTTGAGATTATGACACAAGCAGCACTTAGTAGCAACCTGAAGGTTGCCTCCTCTGCTGCGAGATTCTTTCTCAGCAGTGATAAGGAGCGTGAAGAGGCACAGGAGGTGCCTTCGTCTGATGATGAGTCTTTCGATTTGGACGCGCTCAAGCATAAGATGCAGGTCAACAAGAAGACTGGCCGCAGAGGCAGAAAGCTCGAGACCGCTGTGAAAACCGTCAAGAAGAAGAATGCACGCATCTCCGCCACATACCTGAATTTCTCAGCTATCCACCTGCTAAGAGATCCTCAAGGTTTTGCTGAGAGTCTGTTTTCCAACAACCTAAGCGGCAAGAACAGCAATAAGCTGGATCTGGAGCAAAAGATCCTTTTCACCAACCTTGTTTCAAGACTGGTCGGTGTTCACAAACTCATTTTGCTTGGTATTTATTCGTTTTTCCTCAAGTATCTCACGCCAAAGCAACGTGATGTCACCCAGTTTATGGCTGCTGCTGCGCAATCCTGCCACGATCTCGTGCCCCCCGAGTCTGTTACCCCCATGGTCAAAAAGATTGCTGATGAGTTCGTCAGTGATGGTGTGCAGGCCGAGGTTGCTGCCGCTGGTATTAATACCATTAGAGAAATTGCGTCCCGTGCCCCCCTGGCTATTGACGCCGACATGCTGCAAGATCTGACCGAGTACAAGGGCTCCAAATCCAAGGCCGTCGTGATGGCCGCGAGAAGTTTGATTGCCCTGTATAGAGACATTGCCCCCGAGATGCTCCACCGCAAAGACAGGGGCAAGACCGCGACAATGGATATGTCCGCCGGAGATAGAACCGAGGTTAGATACGGTGTTGAGACGACTAACGTTACTGGTATCCAGGGTCTTGACCTGCTGCAAAAGTGGAAGGAGGAACAGGAGAAGTCTGGTGAGGCCGGCGAGCAAAACGAGGAAGACGGATGGGAGGTTGCAAGCGAAGAAGAAAACAGTGACGATGATGGCGGTGACTGGGTGCAGGTCGAGAGTGACAAAGAGTACGATGTATCCGACAGCGAGGACGAGGAAGGCCGCCCGAGCAAAAAGCTCAAGGTTTCCAAGCAAGAACAGATTGAGGCCGATAACAATGCTTTCCTGCAGCTGGCATCGTCCCGTGTGCTCACTCCTGCTGACTTTGCCAAGCTTGATGAGCTTAAAATGGAGGCCGGCATTGAGAAGATCATGGGCAAGCCTACCAAGGATCTGGCACGCAACGAAGATACAGTTGAAGTGAAGACGTTGATTGGCCCTCAGAAATTCAAGCAGATCCGCGAGGAGCGTATTGCTGCCGCCAAGGAGGGCAAGGAGGGCCGCGAGTTTGGTTCACGCAAGGGCAAGATTGAGGGTGCTCACTCGACGACCAACCGCGAGAAGGCACGCAAGAAGAACTTTATGATGATGATCCACAAGAAGGACGTGCAAGGCAAAGCGAAGCGCAGTTTGAAAGACAAGCAGCGGTCGCTGCGTGCGCATATCGAGAAACAGAAGAAGAAGGGATACTAAATTACAAGTATAGGTCTCATAGAAAAAAAAAGAAAAAAGTTTTATCAGTTTAATGTGTGCAACATTGAGATCGCAGTTTGTAGTTTGTAGTTTGTAGTTTGTAGAAGAGCTATTTGATAAGTGTAGAGGTGATTGACTTGTGAGTCGTGGAATCCTATCCAACCAAGCGTGGACTAAATCTGTAAATTTTCATTTCATTCGTTTTTTTGACTCTTTTGCCAGAACCTCTTCTCTCCCCACTACGCTGAACGACACATTGAGAGCAAAATATACCTCTCCGGCCCCCGAGTCCAAATAAAAACAAAACTAAAAACCAATGTTGCGTCACAGCATTAGATCTTTAAGCCGGTTCCCCTGTCTACTACGAGGCACCGCCGCTATCTCTGGCAGACTTGCGTCGGTGCGGAACCTGACGCTCGAGTCGAACTCCGACGTCAAGATCCCGCTTGTTGACCTTTTGCGTGAGCGCGGACTCGTCTCCAACATCACTAGGTAAGGCTCCTCAAATAAACTATGAATATCAAGGGATTTCAGTAACTAATGCCTAGGTTATTAGTGAGTCATTGAAAAAATTGGCCGAGGAAAAAAAAGTTACTGTTTACTGCGGCGCCGACCCAAGCGCCATTTCACTCCACGTTGGCAATCTTATCCCATTGATGATTCTACTGCACTTTTACGTCCGTGGGCACAACGTGCTGGCACTTGTGGGCGGCGCCACGGGTGAGGTCGGCGATCCGTCGGGCCGCAGCACCGAGCGCTCACAGATGGACTCGGCCGTTCGGACCAACAACATGGTGCACATCCGCGAGCAGCTGGCGACCTTTTTGGAGCGCGGTCGTGCCTATGCAGAGACCCGCGGCTACGCGAACGGCCTTGGCACTGCCTCTACTCGCAACAATCACGACTGGTGGAAGGATGTTAATATGCTTGGGTTTCTGGCGACATACGGCCGACACATTCGGGTAGGCCAAATGCTAGCGCGTGACAGTGTCAAGAACCGCATGGAGTCTGAGCAAGGTATCGGATTTAACGAATTTACCTACCAGATTCTTCAAGCTTATGATTTCTGGCACCTGCACTCACAGGAAGGTTGTAGCTTGCAAGTGGGTGGTAATGATCAATGGGGTAACATTACCGCGGGAATCGATCTGATCTCGCGTTTGCGCGCTGAGTACACGCGGACGGGCCGTACAACGGAGATTCCAAAGGTGACAGAGGGTACCGATGCCGCCTACGGCATTACTGTTCCCTTGCTCACTACACCATCGGGTGAAAAATTTGGCAAGTCCGCGGGCAACGCCGTTTGGATCAACGCGGATTTGACCAAACCCTACGAGCTTTATCAGTACTTTGTGCGCGCGCCAGACTCTGTGGTCGAGAACTATTTGAAGATGTTCACGCTGTTGCCGCTTGAGCATATTGATGCCGCGGTGGAAGAGCACCGCAAGGACGAGTCGCGCCGCACGGCTCAAAAGCTGCTGGCCGAGGAGATCACCGACCTTGTGCACGGGCTCGGCGCCAGCAACCGTGCCAAGATCATGTCCGCGGTCATGTTTCCGTCTGCCGCGGAGGGCGAAACCCTTGCGGCGACAGAAGTGCTCCAGGTCTTCCGCGCTGAGAACATGCTGGTGTCATTAAAGAAGGACGAAGTCGTGGGCGCGCAATGGCGCGACGTCATTGCAGGCCTGACCAAGAAATCAAAGTGTAAGTGTGAGAGAAACTGATATTTTTCTACTACCATTAGCGGGAAATGCTAACTGATTTTTTTTTTTTTTTATAGCTGAGATCTCAAGACTGATCAAGGGCGGCGGTGTTTACCACGGTCTGACCCGCACCCAGATCGCCCCGGGCTTGATTCAGGAGGCCGACTTGGTTGAAGGCACCCTTCTCCTTTTGCGCGTGGGCAAGAGCTCTTACTTTGTCGCGGAGGTGGTTTAAACGGACGGGCTGCTCCTGCGGGCTCGCTGTTTAGTGAGTGAAAGAAGACGTGGTTGTCCTCTTGCACACATACTATGCTAGACACATAAATATTGTATATAGTTATCAACACACCCATATTCTGCAAGATCACCTGTGACGACGCCGGCCCCCATTGCCTGCATCAGCGTGGCCTGGACGGCTGGTTCGCTGCTGGGCTCCGTTGTCTTTTGTGCCTACATGGCTTCTTTCTAGCTCTTCTTAGCGACCGTGCGGCTGTAACGAGGGTAATTTGCACGTAGTAGGTAACAACTCACCCTTTTGCAAACAAGAGAAAAAACCTCCCGGCGAGTACAAGGGCGCGCTTATTGACAACCTGTGCATTCGAAAACCCGGTTTCTACAAAGGCCAACAACGCCAGCACAACGGACTCTCCAGCCCCTTCTGGCCCCTGCTTTTTTCTAGGTGCTACATATCTCAGTGACAAATCTTCAACGCGTTTTTAGAGACATTGATAAGCGATATAATGCTGCTGCGGACACTCCACAAGCTGACGGCGGTTTTGGCGGCTGCCGGCGCTGCTCAGGCGTACAAACTTCTCGCGCCCGAGGAGTTGCAACACCTTCTTTCTGACGAGTACAGCAGCGCTGCGCGCCAGAACTTTGATCCCAAGAACACGACGGGCCTATTGGCACCAATCTTGCGGGTCCGCCTGCCCGGCACCAAGGAGTCAGCCGAGGTGCGCGCGCATTTCCGCGATTTTTTCACGCAGAGCCCAGCGCTTGCTCATGACCCCGCCGGCAGCAGCGGCTGGCAGTTCGAGGAGGACAGCTTTTACGACATCACACCGGTGCCGCCGGTGCCGGGCGGCGATGTGAACGTGAGCTTCACCAACCTCGCAGCTGCGCGCGACCCGCCGGGCACGCGGCCCGGCGACGTGGGCCGGCTGACGCTTGTGGCGCATTACGACTCAAAGCGCGAACCTGCGGGGTTTATTGGGGCAACTGATAGTGCTTTTCCCTGCGCGCTTATCTTGCAGGTATTGGCCAACCTTGACGCAGCGCTCAGTCGGAAATGGCAGGCAGGGTCCAATGGCGGCAAGCATATGCGCGGGCTGCAGGTGCTATTGCTGGATGGCGAGGAGGCGCTCAAAGATTGGACTGCCACGGACTCAATCTACGGCGCGCGACACATGGCGCGCACGTGGGACGAGCAAACCGGCGATTATGGCGTGACCACGCAGCGCAAAAGCCGACTCGATGCAATTGACCTTTTTCTTCTGCTTGACCTACTTGGTACGCCGGCGCCCAACATTCCTAGCTACTACAAACACACTGATTGGGCCCACGTCCACCTTGGCCGACTCCAGCGTTTGATCCGCGGCGAGAACACTGAGGCCAAAACGAAGGACGCGCGCGATAATGAGAAAAAAGATAGCAATGGGAAGCAGAAAGATGTCAACAAAGCCGAGGAGGGCTGGTTTGCTCGCCCGGGCAAGTTTTTCATGGGTGGTAAGATTGGCGATGACCACTTGCCCTTTCACAACTTTGGCGTGCCAATTCTGCACTTGATTCCTATGCCCTTCCCCCACGTATGGCACACGATTGATGACGATAGCGACCACCTTGACATGGCAACGATGGTTGAATGGGCACAGATCATGACGATCTTTGTGGCAGAGTACATGGAGTTGTCGGGGTATTTGAATTGAAAGAAAAAGAAAAAGCAAGGCAAAGTGAATGATTAGGATTAAAAGTTTGTATGAGTAACGACAATATATAGCATGACAATAGTAGTATATATACATGAACAAAAAAAAAACAAGCATTATACCGGCAGGTTTACAGCAGATCTACGACAAATGGGTACTAATGAACGCTATGTGGCCACGGTTGAAGCCTCGCGGCTCTTGGTGAGACCGCCCTTGGTGTGCCTGAAAAATTTCATCCCGACCCACGACGTGGTGCACCAGACCCACGACGCAATAAAGACCATGAAAACAAGGCACGAATAGTAGCCCTGGATCGGGTAACCTGTGGCCTTTTCGTAGGCCTTGGCCGAGGGCATTGACACGCTTGGCGCGTCCCATATCCCCAGCATGCTTGTGATCCCCACGAGCACAATCATCCAGGTAAGCACCAGCACGGCCCAGCCGTAGCGTCCCAGAAGCGCATAGTCAAGCTCGGCACTAGTGCCGCTGCTGCTGGCACCCCCACCTGTGGTGAGAATGAAGGGCTCTTCAGCGTCACCAGCACTAGACGTGGCCGCCAGACCAAAAATGGGCTCGCTGTCGCTGGCGGCGGTAGTCTGCGACAGCTGGCTGTCCGGCCCCGTGAGCACGATCGACGGGGTGCTACTACGCGGCCGGTATAATGAGTTGCTTGTGCTGCTATTGAGGGAACAGACCCGGCTGTAGCTGCTCCCGCTGACGCTAATGCTGCCGGCCACCATGGCGCTGCCGCTAGTCCCGTTGACAGTGAGGCCGCTCGCACTGCCGCCCCCGGTCGCTGCCCCCACGCTAACGGGGGCGCCGTTGCTGAAGCAGCTTTTGCTATTACTGTTGCTTGATAATGGCGATAATGATGCTGCTGCCGGCACTGCCGCCAATAGCAGCTTAGACTCAAAGGACTCGGCAAATGTGGGTGATTTGTTGTCGTCAAGGGCGGTCTGGATAGCCGAGACCTTGTGGAGTGTCAGGTCGCTGCGGTTGTGCGGGTTTGTGTAGAAATGGTGCTGGTGCAGGTGATAGCTATTAATGTTACTGGTGCTGCCGTTGTTACCATTGCTGGAGGAGTAGTGCACGTTTTCAGAGTTGGTATTTGCCATGGCGGATGCTGCTGCCGCTGCTGGCATGGAACGTTGTTGCTGTTTGACGAAGATCTTGGAGGTTCATTGATAATTCGTTGGTGTTCTGCAAGTATATGAAACAACATGTCAAAATTAAGTATCATGTCACATGTCATATGCAGCAAAGCATATGTCTAATATCATATATTTTTGTGTTAAGATTAAGCTCTCAGGTTAATAATAAAGAACAAACCCCCCCAAAAGAGCGACGCTTTGGCCAGAAAGGAAATGCTTTGTCAAGTGCTTAACCGAGAGATAGGGAAGTTTGCTCATGGGTACCGCCGAGGGTGGGGGATAATTTTAGATAGTTGCTGCTTTGCTCTTTGCTATCATCAAATGAAACACCAGCGAGAAGCAGATCTGCACTATCAGAGAGATCGTTCTGGCGCAAGTGAACTACAAAGCACGCTTGCCCTTGCTATCTCAAAATATACTTAGATAGCCCAAAGCAACAGTAGGTAAAACAGCAGCAGCAGCACCTTATCGTTTGCGACGAGAAGCCGCTAGTGCATGATGTTGATGATAATGATAATGACTGTCGCGTGTTTCTGCGTGAATGCTGATGCGAAATTGATGAATTCCTGATTTGCCCCCGGGGAGTCACGGCGGCACGCGCTTCCTTGCGGTCTTCGCTATGCGGCTGGCCCTGATGCCCACGCCTGCATAAACAGAGATATTTTGCTTTGGTTGCCGTAGCGACTGAGCTGAAATATCGTTACAGACGTGCGTCTTAACACTGTAAACCTTAATCCACACATGTACACATATATATATATATCTACTACATGTTCCAACTACAACAACGAGACTATCTCCTACAATCCCTTCTTTATTCTTATTCTTATTCTCTCACCACCTTTCTGTTTCCCTCTTTCCCTATTTCTTGGAATAAGAATCTGAATAAACCTACAGACAGACATCATGAGCTCCGCCATACCCATCGATATTGCTTTTAACGGAGTGAACCAGTTCCAGTCGTTCCAAGGCAACTACAGCAACCTGCCCCAACAACAACAGTACCAGCTGCCACAACAGCAACCACAAAAGTTCCGCCGCGAAAGCATTGCCCACTCCCAGGGAATGGGCGGTGTGTCGTGGGGTGGTATCAGTGTCAATTCATGGCTGAAAGACGAGTAAGTAGCATTTATATTCTACCCCCCTCCTCTCTCTCTCTCTCTCTCTCATTCTTCCTTTTTTCTATTTTTTTTTTTTTTTTGTGTCCTGTGGCATATTTTGCACCGGTATCCTTGCAGTTCGTAACTAAAGGTAAGAGATGTGTGTTTGCAAGAGGTCTCCTTAAACAGAGGTGGATAGTCACCCTTAAGCAAGAACCTACAGAGTACAGTGGTGGACACTACTTAGCAAGCAAACAACATGGCTCCGCAGAGTGCTTAGAGCCAGTATAGGCCAGTAGCCATAGTTCTCCGGAACCCTTTAAAAACGCTCTGTTTTGGTCCTTGAGAAAACCCGTTGAACCTATCGGGTTTTTTTTTTTTTCTTTTCTTGCTTGTGTCCACTGACCTGCCACATCTCAAGCATGTCTGTTCCGGATGGGATTACTTACGTTGTCCCCAAGTGATTTACCGTGTGGGCCCGGAAAAACCGTAGCACATGCCTTTCTCACTGCTTTGGACTTTTCTTCTTTTTTCCACCTGTCACTTCTACGCAAATCTTAGTGCCGGATCCGGTACTCTTTGATTTAGTCGACGTAGTGCTTGCCATTTGGGCACGCAAAACCAAAGTTGCTACGGGTGCTATTTTCTGCTATTTTCTGCTATTTTGCCTTTTTGGGCGAGTTTGCCACCCACCACTTTTTTTGTTACATTAAGCTTGTTGCGATCGTGCTTTTTTTTAAAGTTACCCTACTTTAATTTGTTTTTGCTCTGACCCCTTGCTGACGCGTTGCTGACATCATTTTTTTTTTAGAGTTCTCTTTCACAATGCCCCGCCCCCGCCCATCTCTATGTCGCCTATCCACTCGAGTTCATACCTACCAAACCTAGAGGCCGACTTCTGCAAAGACTATTCATGCTGCGGCCAGATTTTACCTAACCTCCATGACCTGCTGCGGCACTACGAGGAGGCACACATCACCCCCTCGCCGACTGCAACTGAGGACTCCGACTACTACCAGCATACCCAGCCGCAACCGCCGCCCATGATGCGCCGCATTGAATCGCTCGAAGCAGTTTCCACAAACGATGTGTTTATCTCGCCGGCGTCGTCAATGCCCGGTACACCCATGACGATGGACGTTGATATGCCTGAGAACGTGATAGAGGAGGATGACGTCGAGATGTGCATTGATGACCCTGCACGCCATCTCTACATGATTGAGCGTGAGGAACACAAGCCATTCAAGTGCCCAGTGATTGGCTGTGACAAAACCTACAAGAACCAAAATGGACTCAAGTATCACCGGCTGCACGGCCACCAGAACCAAACTCTACAGCTTAACGAAGACGGCACTTACAGCGTTATTGACCCGCTTTCCAACGCACCCTACCCTGAGGGTGTCGAGTTCGAGAAGGACAAGCCCTACCGCTGCGAGGTTTGCGGCAAGCGCTACAAGAACTTGAACGGACTAAAGTATCACCGTGGCCACTCCACACATTAATGATTACCAACACAGCCTGTGCATAACCGTGTGCACACATAGCCACGGGCAAGCATCGGAGTGCGTGCTGGGCGCGTCGTCTCTTCTTTTGTTTTATTGTCTTGATCATTGGAGTTCCGTCTTTTACCTCATGATTTCCCTTTATTGTTTTTTGTTTAATTTGTTTGGTGCATGGCTTTTTTTTTTTTAAGTGTGTGTGTCTTTTTTTTATTTTTATTTATTATCTGTGTGATGTGATTTTGTGATTTGTTTTTCTAGTGGTGATTCTTTTTTTCTGTCCTGTTTTGTCGTTTATTTTTTTTTATACTTCCAAAAGTTATTTAGTGTAATTTATGTATATATATGTATATACTATATATATATATATATATATATATCCTGTTAGCTATTTTTCCTCTTTTTTCTTTTTTTTTTATTTGTACAATGGCCGCTGGGTGATGATGCATAATGAGAAAGAGAAAGAAAGCGAGATAGGTGGGGAGAAGGAAGCGAGGCAATTACACCCGTTTGTAAAAAAGCACATAGGCATTTTTATTGACAACTTCATCACGACCACAGTGCGTACGTACCCTTGCGTCATCAAAAAGGCACCAGCCACAACTGCCGCGATCAACGTAGGCCGTATAATGGCCACTTTTAAGGCTACCATAGTGATTGGCCACGCCATATAGCATGTAGTGGAAAGGTGGGGTTTGATAAACGCTGGCAAGCCGCGCCGAGGCTCGTGGCACACTGCCGTCGGCGGAGCCCTTGGTCGACTGCGGCAGCCAGTACGGCGCCAGATCAAGCAGTTGGTCGGGGCCACACGGGTAGCGCACAAACGTTGTGAGTTTGTTGCTGCCCCAGAGTCCGCCCTGATGCTTGAACCGCTTCAAATGGACCATGAGGTACTGCGGCATGCGGCTAATACGCATGGTTTTAACGGTCGGTTGGCGTTTTTTACAGCGGGGGCAGTGCCAAGCGTCATCACCCTCGAGCAGCTCTGAGCTGGTGAAAAGTTTGAAACAATCCTCAAGTCGCACCTCGGAATATTGGCTAAAAATAGGAATACTGAGGCAGCTAAAGGGGTTGTACGTGGTTGACTTGCATCCGCATACTCGGCATTGCAATTGGCTCAGGTACTGGCCCTGGCACAGCTGTGATACCGGTGAGAGATTGTTGTTTGTGTAGCGCAGCCACTCTCCTGCTGCTGCCTCGTGGAGATTCAGTCTCTCGCGATGAGCTTCCTCTTGCTCTGTCAACGTTGGCGGAGGCGCGCGATTCCCCTTTTCATTCAAATCCTCATGTAAACCATCCAGCAAAAAATTCAGGAACTCGTGACAGTCTTGCTGCTCTTGACCCCGAAAGATTTCTGAAATCTGTCCGCACATCATCTTCATATGGTTGGGGGCAATGTACACATTACGGCCGCTATGCTTGAGCGCTGCCATGTACATTTCGCTAACAAGACTACCAAATGTGTGCGCCAGACGCCCATTGTGACCCAGCTTACTTTCGTGGTGTACCTGATAACTGCGGTTTAGAAACTGTTCTGAGAGTCGCGTTGTACCAACAAGGCATTGTAAAATGCTGTTCATATAGCATGTGTTTCCCAGGTTCATCAGCCCTGTGTGAAACTCGCCAAAACTGATTTGAACTGTGGGTCGCTGAATAAATTGTTGTTGCGGATGTATCTGAGATTGCGGTGAGAAGTTGGGTTGATGGCGGGGAATTGCAGTTTGGTTGTACAATGCGCTGCTTGACGTTTGCGGGAAGTTAGCTCGATTGTCATTGCGGTTGGGAAATGGGCCATCAGACATGGATGGTAGCGATGGCATAGAGTAACGTTGATAGTTGACTGTGAACGGCTGCTGGTGTTGTTGGTATTGTTGGTATTGTTGTTGTTGGTGTTGGTGTTGGTGTTGTTGCTGCTGTTGCTGCTGAGAATACTCCTGTTGCAGAATGCCGCCATTGGTCGTAGCAGCAGCTGGCGGTGTGGGAAGTGGGCCCAGTGTTGATGAAACCGATTTACTTGAAACATGGCTATAACTTGGACGAACAATACCGTTAACGACTTGAAATTCTTGTTTACCAGACGAGTAGTAGTCATTTGGAGTGCTTCCACCATTTAAATCATTTAAAGCTGACGTAGAGTTGCTGATACCTAAAGCGGAACTATCAACTGATCCCCGTTGAGAAGACGTAGAAATACTACCCTTGCGGTTGCGATCCCTTGATAATGCATTTTGCGGCAGCTGCGGAGTCTTCAACTCTTGGTAGTCTCTGGAAGCCCTCTGAGGTGGCTGGATAGAAGCTGGTGTAGGTTGTGTAATCTGAGGAACCTGTTGCTGTTGATACTGCTGCTGCGGCGATTGCTGTTGCCTTTGAGTAAAGCCACGCCACCAGATAGATTCTGGGCCCATGTACTGAAGCCAACTATCCAGACCGCCAATTAGTAGCACCGGCATGCGTTTTAGCGGCTTAATCCGTGCCTGCTCATAAATAGCTGCTACCAGATTATTCAGACAGACCTGATAGGGTGTAAGTTCAGAGCTACCAGGCTTACCAAGACTTTTTGTACTTTGGTCATAGAATACAACGAGCTCAACCGTATCTCTGGTCTGAAAAAATAGCTGTTCGTGGCTCGGGTTAATTTCAAGATCCCTTTCCAATTTTAGCTCTGAAGTCTCCTTTTGTAGAAAATACGGATCTATACAAACCACATTTTCCACAGGGAACCGACCGTTGTCAAAATCCTTACGAGGACGGATATCCAATAATAGAATTTCATCTCTCCTATACTTCATAAGCCTACGCAGCTGCTCGGCAGTAATTGCGTTGGTCAATGGAAATTCTGGCACATTTGTGGACTGGGTTAAAGGCGAAGTCGGCACTTGCGTAGTGCTGGGCCTTGGCGGGGAAAGACTCAAATTAGCTTGTTCTGGGCTTTCCGGTGCAAGGTTTGGAATCGAAGTCTGCGATGTCGTAGCTCTTGGACCCACAGGCTTCCGGGGCACTTTAAATTTTGATATCAAGGCTTCTGGCTTTAGCGGTGATTCTGTGATTTGCTGGGAAGGCGGCTTGGGAGATGAAATGTGGGGAGGTTCAGACGGGTTTGCTTCCAGCTCATAATCGCTGCTGGAAGATGAAGAAGGGTTATTTGGTGAATCCGAGGGAGTGGAATCCGTGGTATCAGATAGATTTTCCGCAGCCTGAATGTTGTTATTCGAGTCATGGCCCCCATTAGTCAATGAGTCCTCCAAGATCAGTCGCCGCTGAAGATCTTTAATCGTTTCCTCTGCCGGATTGTCGTCAAAAAACTTGAGCAATCCGTTGTAAGAATATCTTAGAGCTTGTTGTTGCATGGTATCCTGATATGCCTTAGACGACGGAATGATTTTTGTCGTTACGTGGTGTGCCTGGATGTAACTGGTATAAGCCTCTTCGTACTGACCCTCTTTAAACATAAGCTTGTACTGTCACAACGATTAATGTTAGCACTCAGTTTTCGAAAGATTGCATATTAAAAGAAAGGAAATATAAATTTATAAAAACCAAAGCATCCCAAAAAGTAGAATGCCAAGTCATATATTTACCTACCTGACTGAGATACTGCACAGCCAAATTATTGTACTCAGTAATTGACGAGCATTTCTGGATTGTGTCTATCGCTTTCTTCTCTAGCAAAATAAACCGGGTAGTATCTGTACTCTTACGTTTTTCACCTGTCGGAATAGATGTAATTGAAAACTGTCGAACATGGCGCTGGCCACCAGAGCGCTGGCGATGTATGGAATGACCATAACTTTCCGCGTTAGAATCGTCTAAAGACGTTCCGGAAATGACGTTAGTGCTGTGGGAACCGTTGCTGTTGCTTGAATGGTCTGGCAAACGACCTGTCACCGTACCAGACATGCTCTGAGGTTGGTTATCAGCCATAAGATTGCGACAAAATGGAGAGAAAAAGAGTTGTTTGAGTGGTGGAGGCTATGTGCTGCCTAAATCATGAGAGATCAGTGGCTAGCTACTCTGCAGGCGAATATTGAAAAGTTAGGCGTGCGCCAATGCAATAGATTCTAAAAAAACAGAAAAAAAAACAAAAAATGAAAAATGCGATTCTAATGAGTTCTATAAAAGGGTGTGTGTTCTCAGCAAGTGTGCTGGCGGTAAGATCGTGTGGAGTCTGCCGGAGGTTTTGGCAAATATTCTAGCGGATTATTCAAGAGGGCTGAACAGGTGCTGGCAAACTTGTTACAACAAAAAGGGCAACGCTCATCAGAACGGTCAGAAAGAGCTGAAAACAAAGTTTGGGTTTGGGATACAGACACGTGATGAGATGATGAAGATTACATCACATGCACAAAAAAAGCAATAAGTTGCAAAACACAAATTTAAGTGATAAACATTAAAGCGTAAGTGTTGAAAGTGTCACAATATCCTAAACTGGGCTTTCGCGACCAGAAAAGAAAAAAGGGTTCTGTTGAATCCAGAAAACAGAGCGAGAATTGACATCTAATACCTCTGCAAAACAATGACCCGTGATCTATTCTTTAGTTTTACTTCCTGCTTTGAAAAATGGGGGTTTTTTACGGCAAATGTATGCGTTAGTAATTAAAACGATCGTGGTGCCTGAATTAACTGTTTATTTTGAAACGCATACTAAGAACATGGATAGCTGAGTATACGCCTTATTTGTTTTGTCTGTCACTAGTTGCCAATGTAAATTATCAAGATCGTTTTTTTTTTTTTTTTTTTTTTTTTTTTTTTTTTGTAATATTTTGCAATTAAAAATTTTAATTTTTTTTTTTTTTTTTTTTTTTTTTTTTTTGATTAGTATTAATATGTACGACTATCACGCATTTTGATCTACTACTAACAAACAAAGAGCACAAATAGATTACAATACAAAAAAAGAACAAATCATCAAACAACCGAAAAAAAACAAATATAAAAATCCCTTTTATTTTTTCCCCCCTTGCCTTCTTGCATACTCAATGGTCAAGCAGATAGTTACTCGCGTCTTCTACATTGAAGTTGTTCTTCTCGAGCGCGTTGCGTGCTTTGGCTCTGTCAAACCCCATTTTGACCAGGCTTTCGACGGCCTGACTATTAGGGGTAGAAGGAGCAGGAGGTTGTTGAGACTGTTGTTGATCACTAGAAACCGCTCCAAAAGCATTGCTAATTTCATTAGCAGATGCCGCCGGTTTCGAAGCTTTTTCATTGCCGAAACCAGCAAAGATGGAATCCCATTCATCCTTGTTCACAGGTAAAACATTGTTCTGACCGGTGGGAGCGTCGGTAGGGAAAGAATCAAATACTGACGGCTTGTTGCTGGAAGAAGTTGCTGCGTTGCAAGGAGTTTGTGCGGGTGGGCTACTACGTCAACAATGAGTACGATACCGAGGAGCTGCGGGAGAATCCGCCTAGCAAGGTTGCCGTGGACCACATTGTGCGCAACGTGCTGGCAGAGAAGCCGCGAGTGACGCGGTTCAACATTGTCTGGGATAATGAAGGCCCCGATGAGGAGTTCCCGCCCGAGCAGCCGGAGGCCGACAACGCGGCTGACGATGAGGACCAGTATGGTGCGGAAGACGAAGATGACGACGACGAGGATGGTGACGAGGATAATGACGAAGAGGAAGCTGAAGAGGAGGATGAAGACGTTGAAATGGAGGATCCCGATGCGAAACCCGCCGCCGCAATCGAGGATGGCGAAGAGGACATTGAGAATTCAGAAGATGAGGACGAGGAGCTGGAAGACGCTCCTCCTATTGTTCCATCCATGCAACGCGTATAGGTCTTTGGAATAAAAACTAGCCCTCTCTTTTTTTTCCCCTTTCCATCATTTTTATAATATACCAACGGTTTTTGTACTGTTCTTGTTTTTGTCTAGGTTTATTTTTTTTTTTTAGAACTTTTTTTTTCAATTGTTATTTATCTTAAACACTTATGAGGTTTACCAACAAACAATTATAAATTGAGCGTGTTAAAGCGCTGTGCTGGTGGTTGAGAATTGTAGCGTCGCAATTACGTTTAACGGGTCCCTAAGAACGACACGGTGAAAAAGGGTTAGGGGACACGCTCCATCGGATCATTTTTTTATTTTTCTGGGATTTCCAAAACCAGGTACCTGGATTTCTGTAATGACCTGACAAAAATATATATATATATATATATTTTTTTTTTCAAAAACTTTTATTTCTGTTTAGCAAATAAATTATAACTATCTTTTTTTTTATTTATTTATTTATTTGAGCGACAGGATGCCTACTGCAACTACGATACCTTCACCAGCAGCAACAGAAACAGGAGAAGCAAAGGGCCCCGATCTGTTCAAGCCTCTTTACAAGCGAGACCGCGCACTGCAGACAAGCGCACCGGGAAGCCTGCCCGCCGCAATCACGGACCCGCGCTTGCCTGTGGCTGTGCTTAATGCCAACCCTAGTATCCCCTACACTTTCCGGACGCAGCCGTACCGGCTCCAGCCCAGTAGCCTTGACGACGATTGCCAGGTCGGGGTCAAGGGCGCGGCGCCTGGAGGGGTTGATATCCGCAACGCCATGGATCAAATTTTCAGTGAACATGGGCTTTTGGATGAAGAGGAGAAGAGTTACAGCAGTAACGACGACATTAGAAGTAGTAGCAATAGGAATGGTAGAAGTGCTATTGATGAGATCCCGATCAAAGTGCTCACTATTGACGAGTTGCCCGGGGCCGCAATCATTCCCGGATTTTTGCCTGTGGCGGTGCAAGCGCGCTTGGTAGAGCTTGTGGTTGAGGAGCTTATTGGCGATCCGCATCACAAATCCAATCTTGATGCGCACTACCTCGACCCACACACGCTGCTAGCTCAGCTCTTCTCAACCCCGCCATCACCGGCGCCCAACCAAGCAAAACAACAAAAGCAAGCACAAGAGCCAGTACTAGAGCTCTTGCCGCGTGACCCGGCTGTCCACGCCCCGTTGTCCCTTGGCACTGTACGCGACAAGAAGCTCCGCTGGATTACTCTTGGTGGCCAGTACAATTGGACCACCAAAGTCTACCCTTCTTTTACCCGCACGGACCCCGCTTTCCCCCAATTCCCGCCCCGCGTAGCCGCTCTTTTCAGCCCTCCGCTTTTCGCCGTCCGACCGGAAGCGGCTATTGTTAATTTTTATAGTCAGGGTGATGTCTTGTCACCGCATCAGGATGTGGCCGAAAAATGTAGTGCTGATCTCATCTCCCTATCAGTTGGATGTGATGCCATTTTTTATATTGGTCTTGATCGCTATGCCCCTGTTACCACTAATGATAATGATGATGATAACGAGAAAAAAAAGAAAAAAACTAATAATGATACTAATGATAATAACAATGATAATAATAATAGCAGTGGTGACAAGGGCCCCGACCCCTACCAGCAAGCACCACGACCGCCGCTACAAGTACTGCTCCGCTCCGGCGACATTTTGATCATGGGCGGCGCCGCGCGTTTTGCCTACCACGGCGTTGGCCGCGTATTCCGCGATACAGCACCGCCAGCACTCGTGGCCGCCGTGCACCCACGCTACCGCGCTTGGCTTACGACTAAACGGATAAATTTAAATGTACGCCAAATGCTCATGTAGCGTAGACAAGAAAAAAAAAAAAAAAAAAAAAAAAAAGGATGAGGGTTATAACCTTGGAAGAGGAAGAGTTGGCTAC